>JARJHM010000874.1:0-121358 GCA_033356055.1 Carex pumila
AAACTCCCCATAATCCTATTACACGTTCTACCCAAAATAGAAATCTAAAAATAGAAATAACTAAACAGATGTGTAGTTAATTCATCTCCTGGCCTTGTGATTAATCATGATGGAGTCGCATCACATATCTCCACCTCGACTTCATTCATGAATTTTGACTCCATGTTTCCCTTGCCCTTAATTTTGTTGACCTTTCTCCTTGCTACACTAAGCTAACCAAATCCAAACAATGTTTGAATTTAGTTAAAGTAAGGACTTTTGTCAACATGTCTGCTGCATTGTCAGATGTACTGACTTTCTCCACAATTATGTCACCTTCTGCTAAAACTTCACGTAGCTTGTGATATCTCACATCTATGTGCTTAGTACGCTCATGAAACATACTATCTTTAGTGAGGTATATTGCGCTTTGGTTGTCGCACATAATCTTTAACTTCTGAATGCCTTGAGTTAATTCGCCATGAATATTTCGAAGCCAAATCGCCTCCTTAATTGCATCTGAGAGAGCCATGTATTCTGCTTCAGCGGTAGATAATGCTACACACTCTTGAAGCCTTGATCTCCAACTTACTGCACATCCTCCAAAAGTAAACACATATGTTGATGTTGATCGTCGAGTATCCAAACATCCTGCATAATCTGCATCTACATAGCCTATCAGGTATGTAGTATCTCTTGAAAATTCGAGGTGGTTTGAATGTGTGCCCTTGAGATATCTGAATATCCATTTCACTGCTTGCCAATGTTCCTTCGCCGGATTTGCCATAAACCGACTCACAACACTCACAGCATGTGCTAGATCTGGACGGGTGCACACCATTGCATACATTAATGATCCCACCGCACTTGCATATGGTGTTTTTGCCATTTCTTCTACCTCCTGTTGAGAAACAGGTGCTTGTTGTTTTGACAATTTGAAATGTGCTGGCATGGGTGTGTTTACTGCTTTTGCTTTATCCATCCCAAACCTCTCCAAAATTTTAAGAACATAGTTCTCTTGACATAGGTACAATTTTGAATTCCTTCTATCTCTTGAAATTTCCATGCCTAAAATCTTTCTTGCTGCTCCAAGATCCTTCATATGAAATTTAGACTCCAGCTGCAACTTAATTTCCTTGATTTCCTCCAAACTTTTGGCGGCTAAGAGCATGTCATCAACATATAGTAACAAATATGCAAAAGAGGTCTGACTTCTCTTACAGTAAACACATGCATCATAATCACTCCTCTTGAAACCAATTTGCAAAACAAAATTATCAAATTTCTTATACCATTGGCGTGGTGATTGCTTAAGGCCATAAAGAGACTTTTGCAATTTGCATACTAAATGATCTTTTCCTTTCACATGGTTACCTTCCGGTTGCTCCATATAAATCTCCTCATCTAACTCCCCATGTAGAAAAGCTGTTTTAACGTCTAGCTGTTCCAATTCCAAATCATCTCGAGCAACCAACCCGAGGAACAATCTAATTGAAGTATGCTTGACTACTGGGGAGAAAATATCATTAAAGTCAACACCTGGAATTTGACTATACCCTTTTGCAACCAATCGAGCCTTGTAACGCATGTCTTCAACCCCCGGTATTCCTTCTTTTTTCTTGAAAATCCACTTGCATTTAATTGCCCTTTTGCCGGGGGGCAATTTTGTCAAACACCATGTCGAATTTTGTTGAAGTGATTGCATCTCCTCCTGCATTGCCTCTACCCATTTGTTAGAATCTGGGCTGCTCAATGCTTCATAGTATGATGTGGGTTCATCCGACTCCAATTCGGTTGCCACTGCACATGCAAAGCCAACAAAATTTGTATCTTCAATCAGCCTCTTTGGAGCCTTAATCTCTCTTCTTGAACGAGCAGCAGCAATTGTTTGTAATTGAACACCTTCTGGAGCCATAGTGGATTGTTTCTGGCTTCTTCCTTGCACTCCACCTGAACGAGGTCTAGGTCTAACATGGTTTTCTGGCGCGCTGGGCTGCTGCTGGTTAGTGGTGCCAGTTGAGGTTGCATGCTGTGTCACCTCACCAGGGGGTATCATGCTAAACTGAATGGTGGTACCAGGTGATGCATCAAAGAGGTGGGTCTGCTATGTTTTCTCCATCTGGTCACCATCAAATGATAGAGAATTGTTTGATTCTATAATGTCTTGCTTATTTTTCAAAACAAAATTTTCATCAAAAACTACATCTCTAGATACAAGTATTTTGGATGTTTGAGGGTTCCAAAGTCTATAACCTTTTACACCAGGTGAGAACACAAGAAAAATGCACTTCACAGAACGTGGATCAAGTTTTCCCTCTCTTACGTGTGCATATGCATGACATCCAAAAATCTTCAAGTCGCCATAATCTGCTGGTTTACCTAACCACAATTCTTGAGGTATTTTCATGTCAAGTGAAGCATGTGGGGAATAGTTCACAATATCAGACGCCGTATTTACTGCTTCTGCCCAGAATCTCTTTGCCAAGCCGCAGTTTGAAAGCATACACCTAGCTTTCTCAAGAAGTGTATGGTTCAATCTTTCCGCAACTCCGTTTTTTTGAGGGGTATATGGAACTGTCATATGTCTTACAATTCCATTCTCTTGACAAAAATGATTAAATTCCCCTGAAAAAAATTTCATCCCATTATCGGTTCTTAATTTCTTTACTACACGACCCGTTTGTTTTTCTATCATAGCCTTCCAGACTTTAAAATTACTAAAAGCATCTGATTTATTTTTCATAAAATAAACCCATACCTTCCTTGAAAAATCGTCGATGAAGGTGACAAAGTACCGGGCCCCATTAAGTGATGCTTGACACGAAGGCCCCCAAACATCGGCATGTACGTAGTCCAGAATGTCTTTTGTCACATGTCTAGCAGTTCGGTTGAATGACACCCTCTTTTGTTTTCCAAACAGGTAATGCTCACATAAACCGACTTTGAAAATATTGCATTTGCCAAGTAAACCACGCTTACATAATTCATTTAAACCACGATCGCCCATATGGCCTAGGTGCAAGTGCCGTAATTTTGTGTCATCTTTGGCCTCTACAGAATAAGCACTACTATCCATTGTTTCACCCTCCAGTACGTAGAGGTTGCCTTTCCTTATGCCTTTCATCACCACTAATTGACCTCTTGAAATTTTCAAAATACCATCCCTTGCTGAAAAATGAAAGCCTTTATCTTCTAAAGCACTTAAGGAAATCAGATTTCTTTTCATTTAAGGGACGTATCTCACATCATTTAGGGTGTGAACTGGGCCTTCTTTGGTGTGAATTTGAACTGGACCTATTTCTTTAATTTCACAAGGTGCTTCATTTCTCATATATACTACCCCATTTTCTACAACAGTATATTCTTTAAACCAACTTCTATTTGGTGTTATATGGAAGGTACATGCTGAATCAAGAGTCCACTCTAGTCTTCTCTTATCCCTTAAATTTTCGCCCAAAAATGCATTTGAACTCTCACCATCAATATTCCCTTCTACCATTAATGTGAGATCATCAGAAACATAATCCGCACTATCATGATTTGATGAATTTCCTTCCTCTACCTTGGCCTTATTCTTATTTTGCAACTTAAAACAATTCTTCTTAATGTGACCTTTCTTATTACAATAGTTACAAATAAGATTTTTATGTTGAGATTTCGACCTATACCGTGTTTTTCCGGAATTGTCCCTCTCATTGGATCTACCCCTTGTATACAATCCTTCTCCACTATTTTCAAATTTAGATGAGTCCATCCTATCCTTTGATAGGAGGCTGGTCATGACCTCATCTAAAGTTATGGTCTGCTTACCATACAAAATGGTATCCCTGAAATGAGTATAAGATGCTGGTAGATGGTACAATAACAATATGGCTAAATCCTCATCATCCGTTTTCACACCGAGGTTTTCTAGGTCATTTACTATCTCACGAAATTCCTCTAAATAAATTTTCAAGGCTTTACCTTCCATCCTGTGAGAGAAGAGGCGGGCCTTTGCATACAGCCGCGTTGCGGGTGTCTTTGTCATGAGCAGAGACTCCAACTTCTCCCATAGACTCTTGGTGGTTGTCTCCTTGTGAACTTGTTGTAGAATTTCGTTGGAGAGATTTAACATGATCTGTGCAAGGGCTTTGCAATCTTTCCTCTTTTTCTCTTCATTTGTGCCTGTCATTTTGTCGACACCAAGAAGAGCTTCTTCGAGATCTAGAGAAGTTAGGAGCGATTTCATCTTAACTTGCCACAGATGAAACTTGGTGGTGGAGGTCAGCGGTGCCATGTCGATTCGTGAAGATGCGGATGCCATTGAGGAAGCCAAACTGAAACCCTAGCGGCAGCGGACTGATCTGAGAACCCTGAAACCGCCGAACGGGCTGTCGGCAGTGAACCTGGCTCTGATACCAGTTTTGTTAGGGATCTCCTTGTAATCTAGAGAATAAAAGAGAGAGAGAGAGAGAGATTGAATATTTTGGCAAAGGAAACCTTATTATTTTATTTCTCTCTTAATTCCTTACAATACATACAGCCCTTTATTTAAATAGGAGATGGTGAACCTAAAAATAGAAGTTACAGACCACGTTTTCTATACCTAACAAGAATGTGCAACTTACAGAAATAGAAAAACTCCCCATAATCCTATTACACGTTCTACCCAAAATAGAAATCTAAAAATAGAAACAACTAAACAGATGTGTAGTTAATTCATCTCCTGACCGTGTGATTAATCATGATGGAGTCGCATCACATCTTCAGAGGACAAATTGCTGTGGCGATGGAGTGGTAATAATGAATATTCAACCAAGTCATTTTATGATATAGTGATAACAGGGGTAAAACAAATTGGAATTTTGCTTTCACTTGGCAGCTTCAAATACCCCCTACTGTAAGAATTTTTATCTACCTATGTCTCAAAGGTAAACTCTTATCCCATGAGGTCATGCTTCGTAGAGGCCTACTGTGTGAAGCTAGATGTGTAATGTGTACAAATTGCCAACTAGAAACCACGTTCCATATTCTATTTGCATGTGAATATGCAATTAGTTTTTGGCAGTGTTACAATTTCCTAGTGGGCTACACACTGATGCACCGTCAAAATCCGGTTCAGAAAACGGTTTCTGCTTCATGGAGAACGTGTCAAGGTCGAGTGACAAAGAAGATATGGAGTGTTTTTTTTCTTTTCAGCATGCTGGATTTTGTGGAAGGAAAGAAATAGCAAAATTTTTGAAGGAAGATATATTCACCCAATGGGGGCTGCACATCGGGCTTGGAATGAGGCAAGACTATGGATGCAACACTGCTGATTTACTGATGTTTTAGATGTTTTTTTAGATGTTCTCTTGTACTTTATTCATTTGTTGATGTATATAATGATAGCCATTATCAGTTTTTCAAAAAAAAAAAAAATCAAATGAAACGACGGGCGACGGCAATGGCATGCTCTCCTGTTTTTGTTTCTTGTAGTTCCCCTTTTCTCTATCTCATAAGAAGGGGCAACGGAAGATAGCGTTGAACTCTTTCTGGCCATCCCTTTAATTTGTTCCCTTGTTTTGTGACCAATTACCAAAGCCCACTCGGCCACTGCTCGCCAAGCATTCTCCACCTTTCATGATTTCATCCTCCCGCTGCTTTCCTTGCTCCCCATAATTTAATTAATTCAATTGGTTATTGTTGATTCTTATTTTGATTCTCTATTATCGTACTTACAGTATACTGAATCAGACTTTGAATTACAATTGGAGCATTCTGGCCTGGATTTGATTCGATTTGCCAAGCAAAGAATAGGATAGAATAGAATTATAAAATATATATGTATTGATGATGATGAAGGTATGGCAATGGCAATGGCACCTCTCTGCCGCTTCTTCCTCAACCTCTTTAGAGAAGCGTCAGCCCCACTGCACCTTAACCACCACTGTTTGCTTTCTGATTCTGGCCTCTTGCACCATGGTCACTTACACCGCCTTATTCTCCGACCAACTGCAGCTGCCCTGGACAAACCCCTGCACCCTCTGCCCCTCTGCTCTCTACAACCCCAATCAACTTTTGCTTAGCCCTGCATCACCCTCCTCTGACCCCACAGACCTCTCCCACATAGTTATTTCGATAGGCGGCTCTGCCAAGACATGGGACCAGAGATGCGCCTACACTGAGCTCTGGTGGCGCCACAACCACACAAGAGGCCACGTCTGTCTGGACCAGGCACCTGGCATGACACTTGCCTGCCTTACAGGATATCTCACAACATGTCTCATTATGGGAACTGGACATCAGCATCTCGAATTGCTTATGTCGTGGTAGAGTCCTACCAGCTGGTGTTATCGTCACCAGAAAAAGAGAAAGTGTGGTGGTTTGTGATGGAGGATGACGACACAGTGTTTTTTGTAGAGAATCTAATAGGGGTGCTGCAGAAGTATGACCACAAGCAGATGTACTATGTGGGGATGCCATCGGAGAGCGTTGAGCAAGATGTGATGCATAGTTACGGGATGGCATTCGGTGGAGGAGGCTTTGCCATCAGCTACCCAGCCAGAGCTGAGTTTGCCGGGGTCATGGACACCTGTCTTCAAAGGTATGCCTCCTTCTATTTGCTGGGGTCATGGACACCATTCTTGTCTCACCGAGCTCGGCATTCCCCTCACTCACGAACCCGGCATTCCCCTCACTCGCGAACCTGGTTTCCACCAGGTATATATGAATTCATTCATTCATATATGTTAAAGTATCAGCACCGTAAAAAGCCCAAAGCCCAAATTATTCTTATGGATTAATCTAGAATCCTCTTAACCGTTGCTATGTTTTACTAGAAGCATCTACATATATTTGTCTCATGTATCTTCTAGAAGAGTCCAAATTGTAAGTCGGTAACAAGATAGAAATAATAGGAATAGTTTAGAAGTTTCTTTGAACCGACATAATAAGAGTATAAATAGATGAGTGAGGTCAGTGAAGTTGTGTCTGTGAGTAGTGAATGAAGAATAGAATTAGAGAGCAAAGAAAAAGAGTGAGGCGTGAGTTAGAATTGTAAAATCTTGTACTCCATTAAATAAGAAAAGTTATATAAACTCCTTTCTATTGATATCATCCACAATCCGATTAATAATTTCCAACATTTGGTATCAGAGCTTCAGGTTCGAGTTAGCGAAGTAGACAAGGGCGTTCGTGTAACATAAGAAGCATCTCAAGACGATGTCTTCAGGTATTGACATAACTATGGCGCAATCGATGGTTCCTATATTTACGGGAGAAAATTATGCCATGTGGAAGATCAAGATGCGGACGCTGCTACTCTCGCAGGGATTGTGGGATGTCGTCGAACAAGGCTTTACGGCGCCAACAGGAGCATTGACGCCGGTTCAGCAACAACAACAAATGAAGGATGCCAAAGCCCTGTTTCTAATTCAACAGGGTATTGTCGAAAGTCTATTTCCACGAATCAGTGGAGCAACTACATCCAAGAAAGCATGGGAGACTTTGAAGGAGGAGTTTGAAGGCTCCGAGAAGGTGAAAGCGGTGAAGCTGCAGACGCTCAGAAGACAATTTCAAAACCTCCAAATGAAGGAGTCGGAGAAGATCAAGGAGTACTTCTCGCGAGTCGTAGAGGTTGTGAACCAGATGCGGACGTATGGAGAAGACATCTCCGATCAGAAAGTAGTCGAGAAAATTTTAATTAGCCTCACTGACAAGTATGACTACATCGTTACTGCAATAGAAGAATCGAAAGATATATCAATGCTTTCGATTCAACAACTGAAGAGCTCCTTGGAGTCACATGAAGAAAGAAAGCTCCAACGCGAAGGAAATTTGGTGGAAGACGCATTCCACTTCAAGCTGAGCTTCATACCACCATATAACCCCACAAGTCAACAAAATAACCAACGCGGCGGTCCGCGACAAGATGAAGAAAAACATTCTGCGCAAAAGGAGAAAGCACCAGGTTCGAGTTATTCAAATTTATGGTGCGATATACACAAAAGGTCAAACCATAGTACATCTGAATGTTGGTCGACAAAGAGATGCAACAAATGCAAGAAGATCGGCCACATAGCACGAATGTGCATAACAAGAATTAACGACCGAGCAAACTTCCTAGAAGAAAGTGAGAGTCATGAAAGCATTTTCTATGCGTGTCACTCAGCCAATGAAGAGAAAGGCGATATCTGGTTTCTTGATAGTGGTTGCACAAATCACATGACCGGAAATCACGAATTGTTTCATCACATCGATGCTTCGTATGAGACAAAGGTACGTATGGGAAACGGCTCAATTGTTCAAGCAAAAGGAAAAGGAAGTATTGCTGTACAAACCAAGATGGGTTTAAAATTTATCCGAGATGTACTGTTGGTTCCGGACCTAAAACAAAATCTGCTAAGCGTGGGGCAATTAGTGAAAAATGGGTATGCAGTTCATTTTGAAGATGGAGGCTGCAAAATTTTCGACCGAAGAAATAATAAAAATCAAATAATAGCAAGAATACAAATGGAGAAGTCTAGAAGCTTCCCACTCCGAATAAGCTACGGTTCACATTTGGCACAAAGAAATGAGGTGATCGAGTCACAAGAGAAAAGTGATACACACTAAGAAGAGACAAGTACAAGACAAAAATTCCGACCAAGTCCAGGATTGAACTCGAGTGCTAGTCGAAGAACTAAAGTAAGATCTTTACCTAAAATTTATGAGTCATCTAATTTTTCATTTGTTGAACCTCAAAACTTTGAAGAGGCCGCAAAGCATGAAAATTTGAAGAAGGCCAGGAAGGACAAAAACTACATAATTCAAAATAACAATACTCGGGAGCTTTCAAATCGACCAAAAAATCGTGAAGTCATTTATAAGACAAATCGTCACGGCGAAGTTAAAAACTACAAAGGAAGGTTGATGACAAAAGACTTCAAACAAGAATCCGGCATCAACTATTGGAAGACATATGCTCCGATGAGAAAGCTAACAGCTCAAAAGAAATGGCAATCATTTGATAAAGAAATTTATGCGATACAGCCACAAGAAATTTACGTGAAGGAGCTAACACGGAATTTCAGATCAAGGAGAGTATAGAGGATCCAGAAAATCAATCAGCAAATTTAAATTTGAAGAGATTCAAGTCGGTGCTGAGGGGGAGTGTTAAAGTATCAGCACCGTAAAAAGCCCAAAGCCTAAATTATTCTTATGGATTAATCTAGAATCCTCTTAACCGTTGCTATGTTTTACTAGAAGCATCTACATATATTTGTCTCATGTATCTTCTAGAAGAGTCCAAATTGTAAGTCGGTAACAAGATAGAAATAATAGGAATAGTTTAGAAGTTTCTTTGAACCGACATAATAAGAGTATAAATAGATGAGTGAGGTCAGTGAAGTTGTGTCTGTGAGTAGTGAATGAAGAATAGAATTAGAGAGCAAAGAAAAAGAGTGAGGCGTGAGTTAGAATTGTAAAATCTTGTACTCCATTAAATAAGAAAAGTTATATAAACTCCTTTCTATTGATATCATCCACAATCCGATTAATAATTTCCAACAATATATCCATACATGGTTGTTATCATTACTTTACTGATGCATGCATGCATAATTAGAAAAGAAGATGGCGCCTGGTGATTTTCAAGGAACAAACATCAACATATAATTAGTTTGATTTAATTTTTAATTTATCTTAGAAATTGTGCAACATATTCTAAGCAGCAACATGAATACGATAATAAATATCAATCGATGATATACATTATGAAGAGACCACCATTAATTGAAGAGGAAATCATCAATTGCTTTTTCGTTGACTAATTGAAAAATAATATTAAAAATTGGATCCCAAATTTGCGGGCTCTCCAGGTTCAGAATTCAGATACTGCTTTCTGAATTCAAACTTTCGGCCGTGCCTCGTGGCACATAATCCACCGTGACTAGTGACCCAAATGTCGCGTGTAGCTTTTGTTGATGTTCAGATCCAACTAATAAGGAGAGTCTTAGTTAAAAAATCGACTCATGTTGGTGAGAACTTTACATTTGGTGTAGGCTTTTAATTTGGGTCCAATTAAGGCCTATATTCATAGTATACGACTAGGTTCGATTGTGCAAGCCTAATTAAGGCCTGTGGGACGTATCAAAATCAATGCATTCTTTACATTTCAATTTTCAATATGCTATATATATATATATAGAGAGAGAGAGAGAGAGAGATTGGTTGCTTTCATTTGAAATTGTTTACTTTTTCATCAAAGCATTTGAAAATTGTATAAACAATGAAAGATTTCAAATTTAATATATATATATATATATAGGACGTGGTTACGGTGCTATGGGTAGCTAAGAGGCCTCCATGCTACGGCTCGGATTTCGAGTTTTCAAAATCCTAACGATCGATCCGAACCGTTCATCTTGTTCTCTATATTAATATGTGCTTGGAGACCAAATTTTACATTTTTCTGAATTTTTTTACTATTTATTAAGCCAATTTGAAAACCCCTGATCCAACGGTGGCTTAACCCAACAGTAAAACCAGAAACTACCGTTGGATCAGTGGTTTTCAAAGTGGCTTAATAACCCGGTACACCAGTGACAGCACCAACACTTATCATACTCAGGCTCAAGGGGATGCTAAGGCTAAGGCCATGTGCAAAAACAAGAGCCTACCTCAAATGCACGGGTATCTTCTTATAGCGTATCCCAACTAAGTAATTATTTTTCGAGCCTACCTCAAATGCACAAAAATATTTGAAACCCGTGCTATATTATAATAATGAATTCGACTTCATTAGATGGAACCCTCTTGTGTGGGATCCGTAACCTCTCAGGTACCTGACTCAACACAATTGAAACGGACAGCCTAGATTTACTCCAAACCGGTGCTTTGAGATTCGTGCTAAGCTATAAAAAAAACAATTTTGGACCATTCTATATATTCAATTCTACTCAATCAGGGATCAAAATCTCGATCTGTTGTTTATAAAAACTATAGAGAGTTGTCCTTGAGATTTATGTCTAAGGTAAAATAACAATCCGAATTGCACCTCAGATACCTGAGGGATCCGAATTCATCTTAGTGTTCCCCCCCGTTGGGTAATTAATATTTAGTTTGAAATTTTCTCATGTTGTGAGTCTATATATATTAAATTCTTAAATTAAAATTTGTACAATAGTATCTAAAGACGCTCTCTAGACGTTGGATTTGACAATGATAAATGGAACACAAGACACCATATATATTTTGTCGGTTTATTTTATAATATAATTTGGTACAGATAATTTACTTTCATAAGTCAATATAAGTACACTAAAAAATTTCGAATGCGACAAGTGTGTACGTACCAATCGATTTTGTTGATAATGCATACAAAAAAATCATTAGGTTGCGTGCATTATGTAAACACGGTATGTAGGTCAACTCTACGACTTTATATATTTATTAAAGTATTTTTTTTCGCTATGGTTTTAGAGATTTTATTGTGGAACAATATTTCTGAGAGTAGAAATAAGTAATTATTTGCAAAATCTACAAAAATAAAATAGTATCTGCAAGAGTAAAAAAATAACTATTTGCAAAGATACCCTCATGAATGCTCTTGCAGATACTGTCTCATTACTGTCTCATTCTTATATAAAATATTTCTTTCGCTGTGATTAAACATGTGTACACTTAAAATTAATCATCCAAAGTTTTACTGTATAGCATATGGTATGATTTGAAAAGAATATATATATAATGAGTGAGGTGTAGTATTGGTACTATGCATTTAGCACAGATAGGTCTGTGCTATGAATTAATATTTTTGTTTCAAAAATTCTAACGATCGATTCTAACTGTTTAACATAGTATATGTACTTATAAAGTAAACTAAATTTTATATTTTTTTTTATGTTTTTACTATTTTTTTAGATGGAGCCATCTATAGTAAAAGAATCTAAAAAAATTCTAAAATAATCTAAAATTTAATTTTTGTTCAGAATTTTCAAATTGAAAATTTAAGTCCATAGCAGAAGCCAATATATATAGTACCATAGCCTCATTCATAAAAAATTACATCTGTACTATAATCTTTCCTGTTGCATGGCCATGGGCACTCTTAGCCCATGCCTCTTGAGCTCGGTCAAATGGGTAATTGGAATCAATAACAGTTTTAAGCCTCCCTTCTTGCATCAACTCAGCTAGAAATTGCAAATCATTTTTCCCCAGAGACACCATTATTATCTTAATTTTCCTTTTTGAGAAGGTGAAGAACCCCCAAAGAAAGGCCAATAGGATTGAAAAATTAGGTGGCGCTGCCTCCAAGACCAAACCTTCGTTACTGAGGCTAGATTTAAGTGTTTTCCATGGAACTGCTGGGGCGCAATTTATGATGTAGTCATATTTCTTGTTAGATGAGTTCTTCAGGCTTTGACCTATATATATTGAAAAGAAAATTACCAGGTTTAATTTAATCCCAATTGGCAAACAGTATAATTACTGGGAATTGTGGATTAAAAAATAAGGTTTCTAATTGATTTATTGCCTTCAGGGGTTTGGTAGTCAAGAACCTCATCAGCACCCAAGCTTCTGACCAGGTCAACATTTCTGGCACCACAAGTTGCTGTGACATGGTGGCCTCCCAGCTTTGCCAGTTGAACCGCGTAAGTCCCGACCCCACCAGAGGCGGCCGTAACGAGGATATTTGCCCCCTTTCCTGTTCCATCAAACTTAGTCCCAATCATTTGGAGCGACTGCAGTGCCGTCAGGCCAGCTATTGGGAGCCCAGCTGCATCAGCAAAAGACACTTCCTCGGGCAGGAGAGCAGTCTCTGTTTCTGAGGCCACGGCATACTCGGCAAGCCCACCCCCTTTCTGTACCAGTATCACAAATTATAATTGTTTTTTTTTTTCTGTTGTAGACTTGTAATTGTAGTGATAAAAAGCAACTTTTAGCTAAGTATTACATACTGTGAAACTGAGCCTGCATACAACCTTGTCACCAACTTTAAATGCAGTCACATCAGAACCGATTTGAATCACTTCACCTGACATGTCAGTAACTGTCACAGAAATAGTTACAATTTTAGTTTATTGTGATTTTCTTGTTCTTTAATTATATATTTCATAAAAAAAAGGAAAAAAAAAATATGTTCAAAGTGTCCCAAAGATGAATAAGAAAAATTGTTAGCCCCTTGTTTGTAATAAATGATTTTCACCTCTAGATTTAATTTCAGTAGGGTTGAGGTGGTCTTATAATTAATAGCAGTAATAAAGAACTCGAGTATGTATATGTTACAGTGTTAGTCTTTGTGTTATCTTCCTTCCTTTTTGTGCTTACCAGGAGTAAAGGGGAATTTATATGGCAAAAATGGTCGAAGCTTTCCCTTTTGAATTTTGCAATCAGACGGGTTGATGCTTGCCGCTTCTACTTTAACTAACACCTCATCTTTCTTTGGTTGTGGAATAGGAATTTCAACATTCTGCATTCAAACTCAAATATAATCAAATCATACACGTACGATGCTATTTTTTTCTTAAATAGTAAAGAAAACCATTTGAAAACTGTCCTCTAAGGCTTGATTCAACACTGTAGTGCTACTGACTTGTACCAGGGATATTATATTCTCTGTCATTCCATACACCAAATACTGGTACCCGGAGGAATAAATGTTATATATGTAGATAATTGTTGAACTTTAATATATGGTGGGGTACTGGGATCATGTATCTTTGGTAAAAAATTTTCTGGCAAGGAAAAAATATAAATACACTTATTGCATTAAGAAACCAAAGAACAAACAGTTCAAAAGCGAGGTAGATCCCCTAATTATATTAGAAAAAAGTATGGAGGAGATTCAGAAAGAGGTTGATGTGCCTGAAGGGAGGAGATACCACCACCATAGCGCTTGTACTGTATTGCATGCATGGTCTTCCCAGTGTCACCAGCCATGTATTATATCTAAGAAAAAAGTAGTGCAATAAATAGAAAGATAGGAGGGTTAATTTGAAATTTTCTGAGACACTCAAGCAATTGAACTGGATAATTGAGAATCAGATCAGGCTATATATAATAGAAGCAATTTTTATTTGCTTAGTGTCTAACATTGAGTGTTTGACTGAATTTGATTATGTCACTGATGTTGAATCTGGAACATCAAGCATATTAAAAGGCAAATAAAGAAAATATATATAAGCTGTATTGACTTTGCTATTTTACTTGACATTTTCGCATGTTTGGACTTTGGATTATCTTATCCACACATTTAAAAAATAATAGTAAGTAATGATCTGTGATGGATTTCTCTATATGATGCATTGTCTAATCGGTCTATGTTTACACTGATTAGATTGGATTTGCAATATAATTTACCAATTAAAGCTTTGCAATGCATTGTGTAATCAGCTCAATCACCATCCAATCTGCATCAAGATTTGTGCCTCTGCTTCAATTTCCGTGCACACAGCTTGTGATACAGATCAGACGGTACTGGAGCTCATTGGACTACTCTGTTCTCATCTAAACGACCTAAATCTACTCGGTTCGATGAGTGCGTATCCTCTGAGATTTCTCAACTTTTGCATTTTGCATGACCGACGTGTCCGGTGCCTATTCAGAGGGTTACCACAAGCCCTCTGATGACTAACACGCAATTCTTTAAACAACTTGTGCGATTCAATTAGAACCTTACAGCTTGTGTGATACTCAACACAAATAACCAGGAACACCTCACTAATTATTGTGCGATTGTTAATGCAAGTGCTCAGGTTATTTCACTTTGGCATGTTTTGTTTTGGTCTACTTGTGCGTATCTCACTCAGTTTGTGGGCAAGCAGTGGGCTCAATTTGAAATAATGGCAGGAGCTTGCCACAAGAGATGCGCACAAGTAGCAACCAGCATTGTTTTGGATGATATACATATTTTGATCCTTTCATTATGTATTATCTTTTTACAAACTTAATAGCCTTTTTAAAGAAAAATATCAAAATGGTATCAATATAGTATACTGGTAAATTGGGTCATGTTCTGGTTTTTAAATGGAGCCTTTTGGGACCTCAGCATGCTGAGGTATTAGTTCTGTTGGGGTTTCGATTGATGTATTTGACCTCTCAAATTAGCTCAGGTAACAATCGGTATACTGTCTAGTACCTGTACCACATATCTGGTATAAATATGTTATGTCCCAAAAATAGCTGAAATAACTGTTCGATAAACATCTTTATAGTTCATATTAAGATGAAAATTCAGTGGTTGCAAGTATATATTTTAAGGGCACAGGTGCCTTTTTTACTCAAATGAAATTATTTCTATTCTATTATGTATACTTTCTAATATTTTTACTCAAATGAAATTCAATTCTTTTCTTCAATTGTAAATCATTAATTCTACTGTATTGAAATCAATTCAGCTCCAAAAATTATTGGTTACACGTCAAATAAGTTATCAAATATTTTTATTTATATTGTGGGCTTAGCCCATATGTCTCGTCTTCTTTGGACTTCTAATTAGGAAAACCAATGGAGAGAGGGAGGGGACGAGACATCTAGCGTGTTATCTTTCTGTATTAAAAACCAAGCAAAAATGAATGAAATAATGAACTTGCTTCTTTTCTTCTTTTCTTCTTTTCTTCTTCTCTTCTTTACTGGAGAGAGGGAGGGGCCTGATACTCAGTAGTCAGTACCACTATCATATCAGGAATGACCTAAAAAAAGCTCAAAAAAATTTATTTGCTAATAAATGAAAATCTTTCTTTCACTGGTAATGATGATTTTCAAAGCATTTCCAATCCAAAAAAAAATTAGGATTTCTGTTTTAAATGAAATTTTAAAAGCCTAAACAAAAGCTCGTAAATGTGACTAATTCAGTTGATCAAATCTGACAATAAAATGTTTCCTCATAAGACAATCTCTTTTACATCAAAAAATCTCCTAAGCATCTCTTCAGCCAGCCATCTTAGACAAGCTAAGTCAATAGGCACAATAGCAATGGTAAATGGATTCTAGAGGAAACACTGATAATTCCTATGAAAGCTATGTAATATATAAACAACACAAAATTACGCAGCATTTACAGACTAACAAAGAAAAAAAAATGAGTTACTCAAAACTAGAAGACCTGCTCCACCGATCCAAATAATCCTCAATGGATGTATTGACAGAGATTGAATCTACTGTCTGTACTGTACTGGCAACTGACACTGAATCATCCTCCAAATCGAGCAATGCAAGACTGAGGTACGATTTGATATTTGAACCAGGTGGTGTTATTGCCGCCTCATCATCTGATCCGTCACAGCTTTCCTCTGCTATTGCGACTTGCAACTCAGCCCATTTTGTTACTTCTTCATCCCCTTGAAGAAGCTTCACCACCTAAGGGTAATTATAAAATAGCAGAACAAAAATCAAAATTTTAAATTAAGACTTTTGAGGGTGAACTGGTAAATATTATGGTAACAAAACAGGAACTCTTACAAGAGACATTGTCGGTCGGGATTGGTAATAGGTTCTAAGGCACAAGGAAGCCGCCAGTATAATTCTTCTCATTTGTTCAGCCACATGTGCATTTTTCAAACCTGGGTCCATCAAGGCTTCGATGTTTCCATCTTGTAATATCGGTTTTGCCTTCACAGCAAAAAGAAAATAATAAGATATCATAAGGAGAAGTATTATACAGTATACTGTCAATTTTTCAATTTTTTGCACACGAAATGCAAATCAATGGAATTATCAATTACAAATTGTTGGTTTTAAGGAGAAATTACATACCCAGGAAACAATGCTCTCTCGACCTTTAGGTGACCCAGATTGAATAGGTTTTCGGCCAGATAAAAGCTCAAGTAGCACCACACCATATGCGTAAACATCAATTTTCTCATTAACCTTTCCATACATGAAATACTCAGGTGCCAGATACCTACCATAAAGAAGAAGATTATACAAAGTTACTTTTGAAAACACAATTGTGCTTATAACCTCAAGTTACTTGCTATTAAGCCCATTATGCAAAATTGATAAAAAGTAATTAATTGTTTACCCAAATGTGCCAGCAATATCATTGCAAGTGAGGTTTGAATCTGGAGATGATACCCGCCTTGCAAATCCAAAATCTGACAACTGAAATAGCAGCAGCAGTGTTTAATTGTATTTCTTAATGTGATTGTATTTCCAACCTACACAAATAAATTATTATAAAATAAGAAACAAAAAGGTAGTAATTGACCTGTGGCTCAAAATCCTTTGAAAGGAGTATGTTGGATGACTTAACATCTCCATGAATCACTGGTTCATCGGACCCACCGCCACTATGCAAATAGTCAAGTGCTTCAGCTATGCCAACCGCTATTTTATACCTCTCCTCCCAGCTTAGCACAAGTCTGTTCTCTTGTTCACCTGGAAAAAAAAAAAACTATCAATAATTAGATGTTTTTATTAACATACAATTTTGTAAATGTAAGAGTATACTCCTTTAGTGAAGTAGCAAGAGTATCAATGCAAATGTAGAAATCAATAAGCATGAAATAAAGATAAGCAAGCAAGTTAACAAAAAATCAAAACTATATAAAGAGACAAAAAGGAAATTCAATTTTCAAATCACAAAAACATCATACCATGAAGAATTTCTTCTAAGCTTCCATTAGGCAAGTAGTCATACACCAAAATAAGGCTTTTATTCTCGAAACAAAAACCAGCAAGAGAGATTATGTTTGTGTGGCGCAAAACGGATGTGATCTCGACTTCACACATGAATTCCGTAAGGGCCGCATTACTGGGTTTTAACATTTTTACAGCTAGATCCCTTCCTTCTTGGAAATTTGCCTTATAGACCCTGCTTGTGCCTCCTTTCCCTATCAGCTTATCTACAACATATGCCAATAACTTTCATTAGTTTAAAAATATTTCCTGAGATAAATAGTTAGGTTTTGGATAAGAAAAAGAAGAGAAAAAAACAAACCAGCTGAAAAATTGGAAGTAGCTACTTGAAGTTCTTCATATCCAAAAATTTTACAGAATGGAGAAAACTTCTCCTCAAACTTTTGCAACTCCTTTGGAGGCCAATCTTCGCTCAATTTCAAGTCACTAATTGAGCTCATTACACCATTCGTTACCGGGTTATCGGGCCTCCCTTCCAGGTGCAATCTGGTCGGAAGCCTCATGGCCCACTTCACCACAGGCCACTCTGACGAATGACACCTCCTATGAGTCAAAACCTTCTTTCTAAGAAAGTGGGACCCCCCATTTGATTTCTTATTGGATTCACTAGGTGAGTTGCATGAACTGGAGTTACTGAATTCATCCTCCAATGAAATAGTGCATACTGAGCAGTTCCTCTCACTATTTCTGGACACGGATCCATTAACACTGCTACTAGTATTGTTCACCTCACCTCCTCTCGGCCATGAACAGTATAAATCTCCGTCCTCTATCTGACTTGCGGTTTCACTCTCTGTTTGGGTTGGGTTCTCAATGGGCCAGGGACAGTATAAGTCGTTATTTTCATTGTTACCAGTTGGCTTGTCAGCACTATCATTGACATTACCAGATTCTGAAAGTACACATTCCTCTGGTTTTTCTTGTAAAGTAAAACTAGAATTGTCGGTATCAGGGGCAATGCTGGTATGGAGGTATCTTGCCGGTAACACACAATAGAGGTCCCTCGCATTGATTATACCTTCTTCTGATTTTGGCTTGGCCTTATCTAATTTTTAATAATAGTTGTTTTAGAATTCATTTATTGGATAGGATTAAGAGAACTTCTTGAGAAATAAATAAACAAAACAAATAAGCCAACTAACCTGGTACTTCACTCTTGAATACAATTTTTCCACTATTTATGGCAACAACTGAGCATGTAGATCTCAGCTTCCTCGCACAATACTTTGCAATGGATAAAGAAAACCTAAAATAGAAAATTAGTAAAAAAAATATTTAGAATATTGCTATACAGCTCTATAGAAAGACCACAATCTGGTAAACCACTACAATTTTTTTTAATTAATATATGACCCCAGCATGAAATTTGTGCATATAACTAATCCAGAGCTGAATAGTACCAAATTGCACAGAAAGATGTTGGTGCACACCTTTTTATAAAGCCTTGAAAAAAAAAAAACAATGACTGAGGCTATGATAATATGCATATTACAGATCAGTCTGTGCTATGGATCCATATCCCTATTTTCAAAGTTCAAACAGTCGATCCAAACCATTCAACATTATCTCCGTAAGAAAATGTACTTGCAGACCAAGTTTTCCACTTTTTAGATTCTTTTTACTGTTTTTTTAGATGGGTAAAAAATCCTTGTTTTTGGATGATCTAGAATTTTCAAATCAAGATATTTTCTACCCATCTAAAAAAATAGTAAAAAGTACATTTTCAAGAACCATATATTGGTAAATTTCCTGCTATATTCCATTTCATTATTATTTAAGCTACACTCAGGACTTCACCGCATTATCCAGTGCATAAACAGTATAGTACCGTTATTAGGCTATACGTACCCATTTTTGTGCTTATTCCTAGCAGCACCGAGAATAAGATGTGATGCTCCCAGGGAATTAGCTTCACGAACCAATGCTCTTCTACGTGAAAATCCTTTACATATCTTTAGCTTTAATTCTATCTGTGGAAATAAGAAACTGTATTAGAACAATATATAAAAGGATGGATGAAATACTAGGATTACTTTAATAATTAATATTGAGAAATTTGGGTTAATGCAAAAGTAACTACAACTTAACAAGGAGAGAACCAAATAAATTTTCTTTGGTAATTGACAATTAGTAACACATCAGATTGCAAGTTACTGTTAAACAAAAATATATTATAATAAATGGGGGCAAATTTAGAAATGAGTCAAAATTTACACCCAAAATTTCATAAAGATATACTTGAAGGAAAATACCAAAAACAAAATTAAAAGATACCAAACGTTCAATCTATATTTGGAGAGATTAGGAGAACTACCAGAAATGGAACTACATACTAAATTGAGAAAAATTGACAAAATATGTCCTACACCATTTTTAACACTGAATTAAAATTCAGAAATTACGCTAATTACCATCAATTAGAGAAGCAACTAAATTTTGGAAATGAGCAGTCAAATTGCATTTAAGGAGAAGATCCAAACTATGAATGAACATTACTAATACAATAGATTGCAACTTAATTGTTAAATGAAAATGTATGACAATCTATTTGCAAAGAGTCAAAATGGGGGCAAATTCAGAAAATAGTCATAAAAATACAGAAAAGAGTCAAAAATTTGTTTTGAGACATGGGTTAGCATGACAATTTACACCCAACAATTTCATAAAGATAAAATTGAAGAAAAATACCAAATGGTTAATCTATAATTGGAGAGATAGAACTAATCAGAAATGGGACTACAGATAAAAATTGAGGAAAAATGTCAAAATATGTTCTACCTCATTTTTTAACAATGAATTATGAATTAAAATTCAGAAACTAGGATAAATAAGACTAGAACAAATAAAATATATGAACTCAGGACACCAATTTACTGAAGTAAAATAGAGCATGGCTACTACCAAGTTTAAAAATAAAAAATAAAAAACAAAGAGCATGCAAATGGAAACGCAAATTACCATAATAAATTAGACAAGCAAACAACTCAATTTTGGAAATGAATACTCAAATTTCAACTACAACCAGACAAGTTTCTAGAGAAAGAAGAACAACAAAACCTAAATTAAGTACAAAAATAAAAACCTGTTTGAGATTGCAAAACCCTTCGTAAACAGCAAGCATGGAATCCAATTCCAAGTTGAGAGAAGAACAGGAAGCACCAGCCGAGGTGATGACGTGGCACGCCACGAAATGGTCCCCACTGTGGGCCAGGTTCACCAGTGCCCAAGTGAGTGTCTCTTTACTCTGTGAATCCATCTTTACTGCCACCACCACTGTTTTCTTCTCTCCTCCTCCTCCATGAATCATCTTCTCTTCTTTCTCGATATTCTTCATTTCTACTGTACCTTTCTCTTCTTCTTCTCCTCCATCCAATTGTTCCACATCTTTCTCTGACTTGGGGATTCCCATTCTCTCTCTCTCTCGATCGATCGATGGATTTGTAAACAGTGGGATTATTGATTTCTCACATGGGTCTGTTTAAGGGTGGGGAGAGAGAGAGAGATGCTAATTGGAGCTTTTGTCGCGAGAAATAATAAAAATGATGAGGTCTCTGTTCTCACTATTTATCTATTTGCGATTTCTCTGTTCTAAGAAACCCGCGAACAAAACTCTCTCCGTCTCTCTGTCTCGACTTCGGGGTAGGTCCATTGGACTACTTCAGGTTCGATGGACGTTATAACCGTCCGATTCGCTTTAAGATCTGTGTTATAAGCTTTAATATTCCTGCGCTTCCGCAGTGATTCGTGCGCACGGATTATAAAGCAAGTTGGACGGTTTCGGATCCCATTAGACCCAATCGGACCTACTCCTCTGTCGTTATCTCTGTCTTTCTTGGTGTCTTTTTCTTTCTTAATTTTGATTTTAGATCGAAACCGTCTGATCAGCATTAGGATGCAAAGGGATACATTAATATCCGTGCAGAAGTAGATCGTACGGTCTGTATCTAACGTCAATATTTGAGTTACTTTAGGTTGTATGAACTCAAAAGAATGAGTCCAGTTTCTCTGAAGTAACTCAAATTTTGTATTCATATCTGGACCATTTGATCAGAATCAGGACCAATACAATCGTACATCAGACGGTGTCGATCGAAAAAAAAAATTTGAGTTATTTTAGAGTGATATGAATTCTTAAAGAAAGAAGAGATGGCGTCCGTTCCCACATACATTGCATCATTTGACACAGACATAGTAATTAAACGACGATTTTTCACATTCCCCCCTCTCTTTCTATCGCTTTCTACAACAGTCCAAAATGGCTTGCCACACTCGGTTCCAGAAGAGTCTCTGCACCGGAGTAATTGTAAACCGTGTTTTGACTTGATAAGTAATAATAAGTCTTATATGTTAGAAAACTATTGAAAAATAAAATATTTGTCAATATATGCTTGTCTTAAAAAAATCTATTAACTTGACTATGATTTAACTTTTTTTGAACATTTTTTTAAGTGTATTGTTTTATTTTGGTAATCTTTGTCACTTAATATTTTCTTAAAAATATTACATAAAAATCCTCTAATTTTCATAACAACTTGATAATAGAAAAATACTCAATAAATAATATGTTTATAAATTCAAAATCTAAATCAAACCTCCAAATAATTAATACACTAAACTTCTAAACAACTAAACATCTTATTTGAGTATCATACAAGTTCGACATAATACATCACAAAATATAAAGCCTGAGTTAAAAAATATATACTAAAAAGTTCAAATTCAAATAACATGAAATGTTTTTCACAATTTATCAATTTTGTGTTAAATTTTCTTGTTAACCTAGCAAATTTACATTTTTCATTGTAGTACTAGAAGTACAAGTATTCTCTTCTCCTCCAAATGTGAAACATAAATGTAAATGCGATCTATCTTTTCAATTTTACACCAAGTGTAAGCAACAAATTCTCTCCGGTAAAGGTATTTTCGGTCGCGCCCGCCTATGCCTAGTCGGTAACATGCTGATTCTGTATTTGACCTTTCTCTTTCCGTAAATTTCTTCTATTGGTAATTAATTTCTTCATCTCCTCTCCTGTTCTTTTAAAACGGGGACATCCATTACATTCTTAAATGCAGCGTTCTAGTTATTAGAAAGAAGCTTCACTTTGCCCTGCAAAGCAAAAGTTGCATTTTTCTTTCTTCAATACGCAGCCAAGAGGTGCAAACGGATCGGATATTATCGGTGTGTGTTAATACTAAGGTTCTAAATAGCGTTTATCGCGTCACAGCGGAGAGCCTTTAAAAAAAGCTATTCCAAATAGCGTTTTTTTATTTTTATAAAAATTATATTATATATTTGTACTAAATATCAACATTATTTAGTCTCATAGAACAATAAATTATATCAAATTGATTAAAAAATTATAATATTCATATTGAATCAATATAAAGTCCAAATTGCGACTCAAAATATCTATAATAATACTAATATCATAAACTATCGATCTTTTTATATTTAAAATATCTTCAACATCATAACATAATTTATCTTTTTTCTATTTAAATTTCAAAATAACCTAGAAATTGAAAAGAAAAAAAATTCATACTTCTAGTAAAATAAACATATGATCCTTGAAGAAATTCTTGTTAGTCGCTAAAATTTTCATAATTTAGCAATTATTTATTTGATTTATCATCAGTTAAAAAAAACCAAGAGCAAAATGAAAAAATTATTATAGCGGACTTGAATTTGATATAATATAATATTCATCAAAATTAAAAAATATTTTCACCATTTATTTATTTTAAAGCTCGTATAAATTGAAAAAAAAACAGCAAATGTTGCATAGCGCGCGCTATTTGCGTTACATGCTATATGCTATAGCGGACCGCTATTACCACTATAGCGTATGTAGCGCAAATAGCGTGTTTTAATGCCACAGCATAGTGTTTGGTCTCCAAAAACACTATAGCGCGCTATTTAGAACACTGATTAATACAGTATCAATATCTGTATTTAAAAATTAAATGTAAATATTAAATATTTAAATATATGTGTAGATACTGATATGAATATGAATGTAATTTTAAATTTTAATTATTTGTATTTAAATAGTAGATATATATCAATTAGATAAATAATAATATTGTTTATAGTTATAATTAGATAAATATTATGATTTGATATTTTACTAATATTTATATTTTTAAATAAATAATAATATTGAGAAACAAATATTCGATATGTATCTATTTAAAATCTAATATGCATCTATTTGTATCCGTCTAATATATGATTTGTATATGTATCCAAAAAAATAAAAACAGATACGTATATTATTTTACTATTATCCGATCAGTATATTGATTCGTTTGCAACCCTATAACCGTAGTAATAATATTCATATTTTATTAGCAAATAGTTTGTGAATAAAATGTTTTGTTGGTATTGTCGAACCGAACGGCGAATTATTCGGTTGACCAAATTTTTACCGAATTATTCACGAATAAAATAAAATTTACAATTTATTCACAAATAAAACGCAAAAACATTTTTTTTGGGTTTTTGTTTCTTTCTTGTGGAATCAAATCTTCTCGAATTATTTTCAAATCACGAAAATTTAATCCCATCCAATCGAATCCGAATAATTCATTTCTCACTCTCTATTAGTGGTTTGCTAAACCCGTTAGGGGTTGAACCCGTTTTGCCCGGCCCGTACCCGTTACCCGTGGTACCCGTACCCGTTGCCCGGGTACAAACGGGTAAACGGGTAGACGGGTACGGGTAATAAACGGACCGGACAACATAATTTTGAAAAAAACCCGTTGTACCCGTACCCGTCTACCCGCCAACCCGTACCCGCCTACCCGTACCCATCTACCCGTACCCGTACCTGACCCGTTACAAAATTTGAATTTCAAAATTTTTTTGGCGGCACCCCTATAGAATTCAGATCCAGTGCAATACCTGACTAAGTAGAATGAGATCTGAGTCATCAATTTTAATTTGGCATGAATCTCAAAACGGACCCCTATATCTAAACTCCATCCGGGATATGTCCTTTAACTTGGCACGAATCTCAAAGCAAAAAAAATTCAGAAAAAAAAAACAGAAAAGAAAAAAAAAAAAAAAAAAACCCGCCCGTACCCTATGACTATGGAACCCTTGTAAATTTCCCAGCTTCTCCCCTACTCTTTCAAACTGGAGACATCCATTACAGCATTAAATACAGCACTACAGCATTAAATACGGCGTGCTAGTTCGTCACTTTGGGTTGCAAAAGTTACATTTTTCTTTTTTTAATCTAAGACCGTAGGCATCTACGAAATAAATCTCCTGTTATTCATAAGGAATAACAAAACCTATTATTCCAATCCCAACCGTTCAAATTGTGTTCCATGCGAATCTTAACGAAGATTAACGGTTGAGATCTGAATAACATGTGCTTGTTATTATTTGTAAATAACAGGAGATTTATTTCCAGGCATCTTGTAAAAGTCTTGAGCACTAGCAACCTAACCCCAGCGACCCCACATAAATGAATCTAAAGCCATCTAACAAATTATTATTAATGAAGAAAATAATATATTTATTGAAAAGATGCTTATGAATTATGAGGTGTCCGACTCTGACAGTATTGACCCGTTGACTACTGTAGCCCACTACGGACCTTTTTCCTTCTTTTTTTTTTTCTTTTGCACGTGATCTTTTATGCCACAAAAGGTTAAAAAAAATTTTGTGGGGAAAAGAATTGTTCAGAATAAGCAATTGAAATTTAAAATTGACAAAATTTTAAAAAATATATTATATTTGGTAATATCCAAATTAGGTATTTCTCTTCCTAATTTCATAATGTCATATGCTGACATGCATGTAAATTTGAATATTTTGTTTTCTTTTTTCCTTTTGAGTTTAGACTTGGTGTTTTGACGCCCAATATTTAAAAAACAAAATTAGAAAAAAAAAATGTTCAATAAGCAATTGAAATCTAAAATTGACAAAAATAAAAGGAGAATTTCATGTATAAAATCTTTTTAAATTTATGAATTGTCTATTTTACTCTTCATTAAAAAAAATATCACGATTAGCATTATTCAAAAAATTATCCCTTCTAATTGGTTGGTTTTCAAGAGCAAATGAGTCATTTTTTCTACTTCTAACGCTAACACAAGTATAAACTTAAATGTCATCACGTAAGCGTCAGAAGTAGAGAAATCACTCATTTGTCTTTGAAAATCGTCTGGTTAGAAAACTATTATTTTTCTAAAACATACTGCATTCTTTTTAATGAAGAGTAAAATGGGTACTTCACAAATTTTAAATGAGTTTTAATAGAAAAGATATTAAATGAGTAAATTTGCAAGTTCTTAAAGTTTAGAGGAGCAAATATGATATTATAGATATATTAGAGGTGGAATACATAATTTTCAAAAAAATTTAGGAATATACATGAAATTCCCCAAATAAAATTTATGTTAATTTTAAAAGTCCGCTATGGATAAAATTGTTTGACTGAACATTTATAGTTCAGCCACAATGTCAAATTATAAATGAGAATTTCAAATCCAAAGCGGTATAGAGTTGAAAAAATTATGATAGATTTCAAAGCTCCGGCTGGAAAATCAAAAGCTGGATTTGGAAAGTATTTATTTATTTCAACATTTATAAATTTTAGTTTGGAAATGTTAATTCTGAAAATTTGTTTTCAAACAAAAATGTCAAACTTACTCCATCTCTTGATATTTGGAGCTTTATATATATATATATATATATATATATATATATATATATATATATATATATATTTATACAAAGAATTATCATAGTTAGCAGTCAGAATTGTCCCACAACAATAAATAAATAAAATAGTCCGTATCTACTGCATTTATTTTCAGAATATGGTTGCACCAATTGATTATTCATTATATTTCTATTTGATCCAACCTTTCAATTTTATTATTACAGACACTTCGGCTCAATTTGAATTTGAACCGTCTGATTTTAATCTGATGGACCTAAAAAATAATAGTGTCAAAATCATAGCAATAATGCATTAAATTAATTACGGCCCCAAAATATTAAAAGCGTACATGGCCGAGACCGAATCCTCTACTCTCCGGGGGGCAGGAAATTCCTGCCTCCAGAATCTCTGCGGGTGGGGCCCATTTAAAAATAGTAACAAAAAGTTAAACCCTAAACAGTAATCGGTCCCACCCCGATCCCACCCCACAAAGACTCTGGGGGCAGAAATTTTATGCCCCCGGAGGCAGAAAATTTTGTTTCTACATGGCCGGAATTAGCTTTGTCTCTATCAAACTTTAAGTCAAAGAAAATACTTTTAGATGGGACTTGTCATTTATTAGGTTTGCATATCTTTGATTATTTTGATTGTACGTGTTAGATGAGTTCCAGTGTGTTCAATACCTATAAATTTATAAGGAAAATATTTGATGCATGAATCTGGGTGTACAATAAACTTTTCATATAAACTATGATGAAAATATAATTAAATTGTGTATTGTGTTGAAACTTTCTCACACTAAAGTTCTGTTTGGCGCGTTACTGTTTACTTGAGAAGAAAAAAAAATCAGTCAGACTGAATTTGTTTTTCTCTACGTGAACAGTAATTTTCAGTTCAAAATTTTTAATTCCTATTCCCAATAAGAACACCGAACATGCTCTAAAAGTGTGTTTCAAAATATTTTTATTAAAGAAAATGGAGCAACGGGAGAAAAATGAGAGGGTAATCAAAGCTGATTGAGGAGAGTTGCTCTTGAATTTTGAGAGAAAGAAGGAAAATTTGCTATATAAAATCAACGATTTTTAAGAATTAATATTTGATCTAGTGATAAAAACGTCATCTGAACATGAGATGCGTGTTCGAAATCCAAATATAATTTTTTTTTTTGTAATAAGACAAAGATGTCCATCTCTCTCTTTCAAAAAAATCAACATTTTTATCATCTTCAAATCGGAATGAAGAGAAAGTAATGTTTCACTGTATCTTATCCCTGTTCATCCCCATTTTTCAATAAACAACAGTTTGAAATGTAAAACTGAACAGGATATAAATTAATTTTATTTCCCAATATCGAATTGTCTGTGTATTTACTTTATTTTAATGATTATATACGAGTTTAGCAAGTAAAAACTCCCCAATAAATTTGCATTAATTCAGAGTCATAAATTAAAGAAATAAATTCACATCTCTTCTGACCTAACATAGGTGACCAATTATATTAGAAATAATGAATACAACGACTCTGCACAGAAACAAAAACAAAAACAAAAACAAAATGGTAAAAAAATTAGTAAAACAATTTGAGTGAGGCTATGGTACTATGCATAGCACTGATTGGTTTGCGCTACGGATCAATATTTTCGCTTTAACATGGGCTCTCTATAAATATATATTTGTAAACTAAATTCTACATTTTTTAGAATTTTTTACTATTCTCTTAGCTGTGTAGAAAATTATTGTTTTTGATAATTCAGAATTTCAGATCTAGTGATTTTCTACCCATCTAAAAAAATTCTAAAAAATTAAAAAATTTAGTTTACAAGTACATATTCATATGGAGATCATGTTGAACGGTTTGGATCGACTGTTAGAACTTTTAAATTAAAAAATTTAATTCATAACGCAGACCAATATGCACTATAGATAGTACAATAGCTTCACTTAAACAAATATTACATGAAGTTTTCAAGCTAGACTAAAAAGAGAAAAAGATAGAGACACTTTAAAAGTAGTAGTCTGTTTAATTTCTTCCATGCAGGGACCACAGCAGCAGATCTGGAAAGTGGTACATGTTCTGAAAATAATGAGAAAAAGGTACAGAGAATCATTTAAAAAGTACACCTTCATAATTTGTCATGGTGCATTGCAAATATAAGACATGTGATTATATGACATGGATAGTTGGATTGCTCCAACTCACCTCACATGATGATGAAACACATTGTAATCAAGTGTGTGGATTTATGCTAAGCAAGTGGCACTAATTACAGGATGTGAGTTTCAAAATTGCAAATATATTTTTTAATTTTTTTTATAAGGGGTTAGGATTTATACCATTTAATAAAAAACTAAATAACCATGATTTTTCTGAGATTCTATTTTTATCATGTCCTCAGTTTTAAATGGCATACATAAATTAGATGTCCGTAGTTTCAAACTGAGGACAACTTAACAATTTTCTATTCTCAGTTTGAAACTACAGACACAATTTATGTCTGCAGTTTCATACTAAAGACATGGTGAAAATAAAAAACTCAGATTTTGTAGTTATTTGATTTATCAATTTTTTAAGATGGTATAAATAAATATTTTTGATATCAACTTTTTAATATTCATACATAATTCTTCATCTAAATTTTGAACCTTCAATTTCACACATGAAGAGTATTAACTATCTTTTGTCGCTAAATCAAAAAAGTTTGTTCTCATTTTTTTTTATCTATGCAAGTTTAGTAAATTCAATAATATTTATGTTTTTATCATTTAGTTGTATTTAATTTATAATTTTACTATAATTTATAATTCAATAAACTAAAAGTTACTCTACATGTTCACAATTAAAATTGTAATTATCATGTTGGTATTTGTAGTTGCATTACAATTAAATTTGTAATTATCATGTTAATAATTACTGTTGCTTTCCAAGTTAAAATGGAGATGATTTTATATTTGACCCAACAAATTTTAATTTCTTATGTCATGGCTGTGATATTGGAAATTTTTTATTCATAGAAATTGAGAAAAAGATAGAGAGAGAAATAGAAAGAGCGTATAGTTTGTGGTATTGGTAGAAAGGTCAGTACAGATTTTACTGATCATAATAATAAAAATAGTTATGATAGATAGAATCTATACGATCAATCCTGGATTTTCTGTGGCGTCGTCTTCAAAATAGGAATGACAACATATTAATTCTGGATCTTCTGCAGCACCGTCTTCACAATCTACAAAATAGAAAAATTATACATTAGAATGGATACAAATTCTACCTATTATAACTATTTTAATTATTATGATCGATAATATCTATACCGATTTTTCTATCAATATCACAAACTCTATATTTTTTTTTTGTTTTTCTCACTACCTTTTTATTAATTTCTATGAATAAAAAATTTCTTGTGATATTCATTCAGGATCAGCATTGAAATCTTATCATAGGTAACACAATTTGCATTGAATTCCAGCGGTGCTCCTTGATGTCAGACATATATCACATTAAAATCTTATCATAGGTAACTATATCTATATGTCAGATACAGGTGACTGCTTCAATTCATTTCGTCTTATTCATAATATTTCATTTCTGAAAAAGTAATAAATATTTTTTTAAAAATCATAAAGATGGTAAAAAAAAAATTAATTTCATAGATAGAATCGCATATTGTGCTGTTTCCAGGAATTTGCATATTTAGTGCGATTTCTTAATGTGCCACAACACCGTACATAGATACTGCATAAAATTGTTATTGTACTACGGCTCTATATTTAATTTTTTTAATTCCTAATGATCGATTCGAACCGTTCATCTTGCTCTCCATATTAATATGTATTTGGAGACCAAATTTTATATTTTTTGAAAATTATTTACTATTTTTTTAGATATTTAGAAAATCACTTGATTTGAAAATTTTGAACCATCCAAAAACAGTATTTTCAATAAATCTAAAAAAATAATATTTTTTTTAAAATGTAAAATTTGGTCTCCAAACACATATTAATATGGAGAACAAGATGAATGGTTCAGATCGACTGTTAGGATTTGAAAACTAAAATATAGAGCTAGCTATAACACAGTAACAAATCGTAATATGCATAGTACCATAGACTCACTCTAGTTTTAATTCTTTGATGATAGCTTCTTAATCCCCTGATATAACCTAAATAGGATGAACCACTTGTTTATTTTAATTCATTATTGAGATCTAACTAGTGAACTACGTACTTCTCAATTGTATCCACACAACATGCACAGTAGAGAAGATAATATATATCATAGTGCAATAATTAGCATTTAAATATTGAAGCAAATTGATACATATTGAGTGACTAGCTAGATCAAAATGGTTGTTCCTGAGTTGTGGTCATAATAATTCGGTTTTGCGATTTTCAAAGTCAAATAGTCGATTCAAACCATTCAACATGATATATATATATATATTAAAATGTGCTTGGAGATCAAATTTTATATTTTCTAAAATTATTTTACTATTTATTAAGATGGTTTGAAAATTATAATTTTTAATGATCTAAAAGTTTTTTATTGTTATTAAAATCAGTAATTTTTAAACTATCTTAATAAATAATAAAACAATTTCAAAAAATATAACAAACATTTCAGAAAAAAAAAAGTTTCAATTAACAAAAATTTCAGAATATTTTTAAAAATTAACTCCAATTTCAGAAAATCTATCAAGTTACCTTACATGACCGAATCATTGTTACGTGTCTCACTTTACAATCACATATTTAGAATACTAAGCATTTTTTTTTTTTTTTGAGTGTAGGTAAATATTAAGCATGCACTAAGCTAGAGAACTGTGGAACAAAACTGAGACTGGGTGGAGAGAATCTTGCTCAGCAGTTCCACTTATTCTGCCTTTTCACTCCAGGGATATGATAAGAAGCTCCGGTTCTGTTACATCTTAAAATAAACTAGGGGTGCAAACGGATCAGATGCGGATCAAATAGTGGTAAAATTATATCCGTATCTGTTTTTATTTTTCAGATGAAAATACAAATAAAATATTAAATTGATATAGATTGGATATCCGTTTTCCAATACTGTTATTTATCATAAAGATATAAATATTATTAAAAAATATCAAAATTCACAATATTTATATTGTAATAGTAAATAATTTTTAAATATATTAAATTATGTGATATACATCTATTGTTTAAATACAGATAATTAAAATTTAAAACTGTATATATATATATATATAGAGGTGGACTACGGTGAGTTGCGAAGTAAAGCAACTAGTTTACTTTATGCTCATATTTTGCGATTTTAAAGCTCAAACCGTTCATCTTGTTCTCCATATTGACATGTGCTTGGAGACCAAATTTTATATTTTTTTGAAATTTTTTTACTATTTATTAAGCAATTTTGAAAGTCGCTAATCTGATAGTCCAGATAATTTTACTGTTTTTTACTGTTCACAGCAAAATAGCAATTTTAAAAAATGCTTAATGAATAGTAAAAAAATTCTAAAAAATATAAAATTTGGTCTCCAAGCACATTTCAATATGGATTAAACATCTAACGATTCGGATCGGTCGTTTTGGACTTTCAAAATAAAAATACGGCGTGAGGTAGAACGCGTTTTACTTTGCAACTCACTGTAGCCCATCTCTCCCTCTATATATATATATTTTTAATATTCGTATCTAATTTCGAATACATATCTAGAATTGGACGAATAATATCCGATCCGTTTGACCCCTAAATTAATAAATACATTTGCCCAACATGAAATGTCAGCCGTTAACAAATATATATATATATATATATATATATATAGAGATGGACTTGGGTGAGACGCGGAGTATACGCGTTTGGTGCTCCACGGTACGGTTTAGCCATTTTGAAAATTCAAACAACCGATCCGAACCGTTCATCTTGTTCTCCATATTGAAATGTGCTTGGAGACCAAATTTTACATTTTTTTACTATTTATTAAGCAATTTTGAATGCCGCTGATCTGATGGTTCAGAAAATTTTACTGTTTTTTACTGTTCACAGCAAAACAGCAACTTTCAAAAATGCTTAATAAATAGTAAAAAATTTTCAAAAAATGTAAAAATTAGTCTCCAAGCACATTTCATTATGGATTAAATATCTAACGGTTCGGATCGGTCGTTTGGACTTTCAAAATGAAAATACGGCGTGAAGTACAAACGGCGTATACACCGCGTCTCACCCAAGTCCATCTCTATATATATATATATATATATATATATATATATATATATATATATATATATATATATATTTTACAGCCAAACCTACATTGGTATGTATATTATATTATTTTCAATTGTTAATTACTTGGCCAAGTCTATACAGTTTGATTCCCAAATAAAGAGAGAAAATCATATAATGGGATTGTTTTGATATGAGCTATCTGAATAAATCCAATATTTTTTAAGATGAAAATTAAAGTACCTTATTTTGGTTCTATTTGAGAACTTTTTTCCATTATAATAAAATTTCACAGCACATTTAAACGTGATGAAGGAAGAGGGAATGAATCCTTCATGAAATATTTATATTTGTTCTTCTTTGTTTCACTTTTAGTTGGATCCCGTGATATACCTTTTATAATAATAACTCAAAAGTAAAATGTGCAATTTCCCTCAATTCTAAAATTGGCCAGTGTCACATTTTTATTATATCAAACTTTAAGGGTCAGTTACGGTAAATTTTATGTGCAAAGATGAAAATTCTCGAAATCTGATCCCCTCAGACCAACTCACATGCTTCATAAGAGAAGAATCAGAGAGGGAGGCAAGGGGAATAGAAGGGAGCACACACTGTTCGAAGGGAAGTGACAAAGAGATATTGGCAAAATTTGTCACCCCCAATTTGAAGTATAGATTTTACTATTTCGAGTGTAGTTTCTCCAGTCGTTCCGTTTCCTTATCTTTAATGAAAGTTTTTCTACTGATACTCGAGCACAACCTAAGTAAAGTTTGATAGTTACATATATCTCATATTTATTTATTTTTATTTTAATATCACCAACAATTATCCAAACAATAAATTAGTGAACTTGTCAACTTCTATGCCTTGTTATTATTTAGGAGGCTGATAATTAACCCCGCACCTCCCACCCCGCAATTAACCCCGCACAAAATGCCAAAAAACTTCAGCTGTCATTTTTTTTTTCATAAGGTATTAATACTTACGTACAGAAGTATTTATCTCTAAGAACGAAAGTATTTATCTCTAAGCACAAAAGTATTTAAGGGACCATGCAAGTTTTTTTCATGTAGGGTGGGGGGAATTTCAAATCACATGGGGAACCATGCACGTGTTTAGAGGTGGGTTTTTTTTTATCTCATTTCAATCTCGTCCACATTTCTCACAATCTATGAGAAATTTTGCAAATCTAAAACCACTAACGTTTTCTACGTAATTTTATCTTTCAAATGAGATCCATGATGACATACTTTCGAGCAAGTCGTTATAGAAGTATTTATCTCTCATCATGCAAGTATTTATATCAATACTTGAAAGTATTTTTTTGCATATAATACTTATAATACTTGATATTAATACTTTCATATGTTAATATAAATACTTATAATACATGATATTAATACTTTCATATGTCAGTATAAATACTTATAATACTTGATATTAATACTTTCATATATCAGTATAAATACTTATATTAATTGATAGTAATACTTTCATATGTTTGTATAGGTATAAATACTTGCACGATGAGGAATAAATACTTCTGTAACGACTTATCCAAAAGTATGTCATCATGGATCTCGTTTGAAAGAGAAAATTACGTAGAAAATGTTCGTGATTTTAGATTTGCAAAATTTTTCATAAATTATGAGAAATGTGAATGAAATTGAAATGAGATAAAACTAATTTGGAAAGAGATAGAGTGGGGGGATGGTGGGGGGATGGAATGGGGGGGAGTAATATAATTATTCTATTATTTAATCCTTCTTTAATAAATATCTAACTGCTATGAATTATCTTGTCCAAGTATAGTACCTAATTCCAAATCTTTTCTATTGTTCCAACTTCCAAGCAATACTAATTAAGTAAATAAAAAAGGAACTCAACATCAATGAAACAACAATTTAAGTTAGAATACATATGAGCTGATGATAAGTGCTAGCCAAGCGTTGATCAATCAAACAATTAAGAAAAAATTTCTAAAGCATCTACTTTTAGCCTCTCAATTTTAAATATCTACAAGCAAAATATATACACTTCAATTTCAAACTTGCAACATCCACACGAATGAGAGAGATTGTTTTAGCCGTAATGTATTAAAATGATACAATTTGATTAAGTTAAATACTTATAAGATCATGTTATGTCTTGGGCTTTAATTAGGTGAGAAGTTTAAGCATACAAGTTATATCTTACTTGCAAAAGTAGCCTATTTGCAACTTGAGGAGGGATTGGATTACACCACTATTTTGGTGACATGGTGTGACAATGTCCATTTTTGAAATTTCAAAATTCAAATAGTCGATACAAACTGTTCAATATGATGAATATATTAAGAGTAACTTGGAAATCAAATTTTACATTTTTCTGAATTTTTTTACTATTTATTAAGTATTTAACAAAATCGCTATATTCAGACCGTTGAATTTTTTAACCCCTCTAAATAAACCAAAAAAAAATTCAGAAAAATGTAAAATTTGATCTGTAAGCACATTTTAACATATCCATCAAGTTGAACGGTTTGGATCGACTGTTTGGACTTTGAAAATGAACGGTATCATTTCATGTCACAAAAAAATGGTGTCATTTGATCCCTCCTCTTGCAACTTACCTATTTTATAAATTATGTTGAATGTGCATCTGTTCAAAGATTAAACTTGACAAATCTTTAATTTATGTATTGTAATTTTAAATAAGATATTCTTTTAACATAAACTTGTACTTTCTTGCATGCGTATATATCTCCTTTTTTTCTCTCAATTTGAGTTATATTTCTAATTGTAAAATCAACAAAAATGATATGAATTCTCCAATCATTGTCAATTTTGCATTGAAAAGTATATGAACACTAATCCCAAATGACACACAATACTTTTGTGAGAACTACAACAAACAACTACACTTCAATTATTGTCAAATACTTGCATAATCAATTATTTATGCTAAGTGGAATTGATATATATATATATTTAACAAACATATACACTTGAATGCATTTACATCATATTACGCACAATTATAGAACTTTTAATTAATGCATGTCTCACTTTAGATCATAATCTCCACTGAAAATTATTCTTAAAAAAAAAACAAATAATTGAACAAAAGTTTATTGTGCAAATTGCAAATTAATAAAGAGAGCACTTGTGCAATTAATAACTCGCCACCATATTTTGTACGTGCCAAGATAAATAAACCCACTACATAACTACTACAAACTACAAAGCAAATCAATTTTTAATATAATTGCATTACATCATCTGACAAATTATTGCAGGAATCTTTCTTGGGTGCAACATTTTTTATGTCAATAATTATTGTTGGCGATTATTTCATTGTTGGTATTTCAACAAATTATTGTATTTCGTCTTGGCAGTGTCTCCTAGATATAGACTGATAGACATCATTAAGCGTTGGTCAAATTAAATAAATGTTAGTTAAGCAGCAACTTGTTATGTGACCTCATAGTGGGATGCATGCACGAGGAACATTTTTAATTAGATAAATTAATCAGCAAAGTTTGTTATTTATTATAATATTTTTTTTGTCTAAACTAAGAACTGCTGATCCAAGTTTAAGCTTAATTAAGAAAAAGTAGCTTCGGGAGTGTGATGCATTAACGTAACTAGCATATTTTAAAATGCTCCTGATTAGATATATATATATGATATATGAGGAAGGATCTGATTACCACAATTTTAAGTTACTACAAGATTACTATAATTATTTTCTATATTTTTAAATTTTAATTCGTTGATCCAAACCATTTAACATGATTTCCACAACAAAATGTACTTCCATATCAAATTTTACATTGTTTTTGAATTTTTTTACTATTTATTAAGATGTGTACAAAATTCAATGGTCTGAATTTGATTAGTTTTTGTAAAAGACTTGATAAATATTCAGAAAAAAAATGTAAAATTTAATTTGCAAGCACATTTTATTGAGGAGATCATGTTGAATGGTTTGAATTGACAATTTGAATTTTGAAAATGTAGAAAATGTAGAAAATGAAAAATAAATTGTGGTAAACGGATCCTTCCTCATGATATATATATCTAAAAAATTATGATAATTGGATCCCTCATGATATCCCTCCAGATTTATCTAAAAACAATGATTTTCAATAAATCTAAAAAAATAGTAAAAAAATTCCAAAAAATATAAAATTTGGTCTCCAAACACATATTAATATGAAAAACAAGATAAATGGTTTGAATCGGTTATTTAGACTTTGACTCCGGTAATTTATAATTCAATATACAAAAATACCTATACATTACAATGTATGATAGCCTTTCTCTAAAATTAATGAATTTTGTACCAACAGTATTATCTACTATTAAGTCACATGTTCATATATCATATTTCCATCAAGCTGTGCGTTGATAATTCCTTCTAGAAGTTATTCCAGTTTTTTAAGTGAAATATGTTGATATGTATTTAAGGGTATTCAAACAATTCGGTTTGTTTGATTTTCAACCGAGGCAAATTATTTTTTGGTATAAATGGATCAGTTCGGTTTATATTTTTCAAAACCGACTAACTGAACCGATAAAATTATAATGGTTCAAGTATAATTTATATTTTGTTTGGTTCAATTATTGTCTTTTTTCTGTAATTTTGGTTTGGATATTTTAGATTTTCTACATATTTTGTATGAAATGAACAATGTGCCTGATAGTTTATATCTTGATGATATTTATTTCTATGAAATTACTAATGTATTGATGTATGTATTGAATTTTGACTTTCTAAAAAAAATTAATTTCTCTTATTCGATTCAACCAAGCAAACCAAAATTTAGTCCGGATTAATGGTTTGGTTGTTATTAGGTTGCCCATTTTAATTTGATTGATTCGGTTTGACTTTTAAAAATGGAAAAAAAGTTTGACTAGCCTATTTTAAAACTTTGATTATTTTTATTTCAGTTTCAACCGAATCAACCGTTTAAACATTCCTATCTGTATTTTTGTATTTCAGTAAATTCAGTGTACCCTTTGAATTTTATTGTTTTTATAAGTAATAATATATATACAACTTCGATCAATATGTCGTGATTAATAAACTTTTTAACTATTATTTAAGTAAAAATGATCTTAGACTAGAAAAAATATATTGACAACGCTGTTTTATCTTCATGCAACGCACAATTATATATTTTTTCTTTGTTTTAACTGTATTGTCTGTACAAACAGACACTGTATGAATTTAAAACAACGCTATCAAAGAACACTCTTAAATCTATCTGGCAAGGAAAAGCTCGCTATAGATTTATGAAATCATCAATATATTCAAGAAGTTTTCCATCAATGCTGACAAAAATATTTTACTTGATCTGCTATATATAGAGGTAACAAAAACTGTAGAATATCTGAATATGTATCAGATATTACCAAAAAAATTAGAATCAAGAAATATGTAGACAACAATAAGAATATATTTGATCAAAGCCTATTACAAAAGTGATAACAAATAATTTATCCATTATTTTAGAGAGGCAATGACAATTGTTAGTGAACATCGGTGAAATGTAGAAAGAAAAACTTCTACCAATACTAGAAAAAATAGGTTGCTGTAAAAAAGACATAGCAACAAGAATTTAATAAGGGGTTACTACATTAATTTCGATGTAATAGTTCATTTAATTAAGTAGAATAAGATATTTTCATGCAGCTTGTTTTACATTGATTTCAAATAAAATTGAAAGTGAAAAAGGCTAAGGGCCTGTTCGGCACACTACTGTTCTTGTGGAAAAAGGCTAAGAGTGAATTTTTTTTTTTCCACGCGCACAGTGTTTCAGCCATTCAAATTGAATCCGAACTCAAATCCATTCCCGTTCTCGTCTAATAGCATAACAAGTCATAACATTGTAAAGTAATAAAAATAGGGGTGAAAATGGAGTGGATGTGGAGCAGATAGTGCTAAAACTATATTCATATTTTTTTTTTTCCGAATATGGATATAGAGCGGATATTAGATGAATCCGAATATAGATATAGATCAGATTGGATATTTATTAAAATAATATAAAAAATATTAAAAAATTATTAAAGTTCATAATATTTATCTAATTAAAATAGTGAATAACATAATTTTTTCATAATATATATAAATATATGGTATACAACTATTATTTGGATACAGATAATTGAAATGTAAAACCATATTAGTATTTATATCCACACGGATATTCAAATATCATATATTCATATCTAATTTTTCAAATATTAATTAACAAATCGGATATTATTCTTACCATTTTCACCCCTACGTGAAAAGCAAGTGCATAACTAAAATGTTCTATAAAATGAGATTTATGAGTGCGCATGATTTTCAATTATAGTGGGTGTAGCTTGTCAATGCCTAATGGGGGTGACCAATATCATTTCTCTGACTTTTTCCATTTTTAATAATAAATGACACAATTGGACCTGCTCTAAAGCACGAGGTTTGATCATCTCTGATAGATTGGACCACACACGTGCCTCAGACTTGACTCGCTGGAGATTTCATCATTTCATCACTTATTGATTACACCACAGGAATGACCCAATCAAATAAACCGTTGCCGGGTAAATATATTGACAGAGTAGTTTTTGCTTCATATAGAGCCCAAATCATAAGCAGTGCTGTTAAGACAATTGTCTGTGCGCTGCTGCATGAAGCAATAACTACTCTGTCAATATATTTACCCGTGCCTGCCTGGAGCTCACTAGTTTGTTTTACTAGCGACAAAGGCATTGCCATTTTCCAGTTTCCTATTGGAAACAACAGTTGAAAAATATGGCAAATATTCATAGAAGCCCATATTTCGGCATTATAGTACCAAAATGTATTTATTTGGATAAGCAAAAATTTTAAATTCTAACAAGCCCATATTTTGGCCCGTCAATGCCAATATAAACAACTTTTGATAATGCAAAAACCGGCCCATTAAAGCCGGGTTTACCCTTTCTTCTACTCTGGTTGTCAAGTCAAAAGTCCTAATGTCGCACATACCATATCTATTCAATTGCTATACAAAAATTAAACTATAAAAATTAACTGTTCTGAAGAAATTTCCTTTGAAACATTTACTACACAGTGTGAAATTCAACTAACTAACACATTAGAAAATTTAACTCTAAGAACCAGAAGCATTGACAGTTCAATAGTCAGCAAAAAGCTCAGATAATTGTTCATCTGTCCATTCTGGAATCGAGACCTTTGAAACCGGCATTTCTTTTGCATCATTTCCTTGGTTTGGTTGCATGTTGCCTTTCGGAATCTTGACCGAAGTGTTTTCTTTAGAAATTTTGCTGAACAAATCATCTCCCGGCATTTTATCGGTGCAAATTGTGGAGACTTTATTTGCTTCAGGGTTAAGCCGTGAGATTATTCCACAAAAATCAACTTTTTCGCTCCTAGTTTGTTCAATAGCTGATGATCTGATTTGTGCATGATTTTCTAATCCACTGTTGATTAGGGACTGTTCCATGAGCCTATTTTCCTCTTTTCTCTTCCCTACGAAAATAGAGGAAAGTAATATAAAAAAAAAGACATGCAGGTCAAATCTGACCTGACCTGAAAAACCAGACCAGTCAACAGTGGCTGGATTTTTATTAATCGAAATTATTAAATATAGGAAACAGAAAGTGGCTGGATTTTCAATTGCATAAGGATCTGGAAAAAAAAAAAATCCGGTTGGAGCTGATTTTTTTTTTTTTTTTTCTGGTTCCAAAGTGCTTTTATTCTGTTTCAAATAAAACTCAGCAACTCTTTCAATCAAAAAAAAAAAAAAAAAAACACTTTGGATCTGAAAAAGAATTGGCTCCAAAGTTTGGAGCCGAAATATTTTTCTGATCCATCTATGCCATAGAATATCCCAGCCACTCTTTCTATTTCCCTACATTATTTAATAATAATTTCTATTAATGTAAAACTTAAACTAGATCATAACTCCAGCCTTAAACCCAGCCTGGTACAACCCAGCAAAACTGTTATATAAGAAAAAGGTTCCCATTACCAGTAAAAATACATGTAAATGTAATACAAGGGAATTGACTGGATGCCTTGTTTAAAAAAGCTTATTCCAGTCAGGTTATGATGCCAGTCTAGTGTCTCTATAGCACAACTTGGATTATACTACAAAAAGGAGAGAGAAACTAACCGTTATCTTGAAACCTGGTTTTCACTGCAGAAGTCAAGTGCTCTTGAATGGGTCCACAGTTCTTTCCTATAAGCTGTTTTAAAAAAAAAAGAACTAATTGCAATTATTAAAATGTACCATTCAGACCAATTCCAACAAGTACTGATTTGTTTACTGTTCTTACATTACTAATTTAATTATTTACACCTTCAACAAGTCTTAAGTTGACCATTTCTTTCTCTGTCAGGCATTGCAACACTCATCTATATCAGGTGTTGTTCATCTATTGACCCCTTTAAAATTGGTCAATCTAAATAGTTTTCAATATAATAATTGTTCAGTTCCTCGGAGAATGCAAAAAGTTTATTCATTAGTAATGCAATACATTTTGACAGAGACTAGTCAACCAAAATTTGTCAAAGAATGACAACATACAGTGAAAAGAGACTGTTCTGTTCTTCCAATTACATTTTTACTTCTCTAACAAGATATCTTGAGAAAAGATTTATTTAAATATAAAGTATAAAAATTCCAAATTAGTTGTTTGGACAAAGATCTCTTCAAAACAAGGACAAAAGCTTCACAAATTGTGTTCCAACTGAGTAGCAGCATTGCATTGTTTAATAAATACTGTAATCATTTAGCTCAATGCTAGCAATAGAGGTATTGCACTCATTAATAAATTTGAATTTATACAACAAAAACAAAATCTAGACAAGGAAATTCACGTAAATTATCAATGACATGCAGAAGAAAAATAGCTGTATTTACCATTTTTCAGAGGGGAATAAAGATCAAATTCCCGTAACATCAACTGTAATAATCTCTTTTTTTCATGTTACAAAGTTAAGCAATATGAACTGGACTTCTAAAAGGAAAGAAACTTGTATTTAGATCATATCGCCATACATAAAGTGAAATCAGTCGACTTGAATTTTGTGCAATAAGGTTAAAATAATACCCTACAAGGTGAAGTTCTAGACATAATTCAAAGAAAGACATTGTCACCTTCATGAAATTAATCAAAATCAGTCTTTTTCCATGTTAGAAAATTTAAACAATGTGACCAGGTATCCTAAAAAGACAAGATGTCCTTAGAGAAAGTCAAATCAATCAACTTTTACTTGTGTAATAAGATCATATAAATTTTACCAGGATAAGTTTTAGACTAATTTAAAATGAATTCAAACTTTTCATACCCACCTTTAGCACATTATCTTCTGTAATATTGAGATACTGAACTGATCGAGCAGGAGAAAATACTACTACCTGAAATTACCCAAGCGATTAATTTTAATTGATAACTACAAAAACAATAAAAAATTGAAGTCCATATTAAACCAACAGTTGGACATATCATGGTTTTTGAATTAAACATGGTTGACCACACAGTGACTGATCAAACCTAACACAATAAAAATATTCAAATTAAGCCTTAAAAACAAATTACAGGTTTAATTTATCTCCAACATGACTGATGTAGGGTTCAATTTTCAAACAAACTCCACACAAGTTGAAAAATCTAATACCTGCTTTAAAATAAGAACACACCCAACTGCTACATCACTCCCAAGTGTTCCCTCTAATAGAGCTTTATGATGGATTGAGGCACAAATTGTACCAGTTTGATCCTAGAATGGGGGAACAAATTAAAAAAATCAAAGATTAATTTATAGTCAAAATATATATGTATATAATATTATAATTATAAAGAGTTGGGCTATTGTGCACTTCATCAAGTAAAGGGCGTGTTTTACTTCACGCCCATATTTGCAATTTTAAAGTTCACACAGCCGATCTGAACCGTTCAATCTCATCTCCATATTAAACTGTGCTTGGAGACCAAATTTTGCATTTTTTTGAAAATTTTTTTACTATTTTTTATTTTTGAAAATCACTTAAATTTTATGGTCCACAATTTTCTGAAAAACAATGATTTTAAAAAATTCTAAAAAAATAGTAAAAAATTCCCAAAAATTATAAAATTTGGTCTCCAAGCACATTTTAAGATGGAGATCACGTTGAATGGTTCAAATCCGACTTTTTGGACTTTGGCTTTGAAAATTTGGGCGTGAAGTACAACACACACTTTACATCATGAAGCATTGCCAACTTTTTTTTATACCTTTAAAGTCAGTACCAGATCTCCAAGTCCATTTGACGTGCAAGATTTAACAAGACCCACCACCTAACATTTCAAATATAATTTCATTATGAACTTCTACTATGAAAAAGAGTTACTCAATGATGTATCAAATGGTAGCAGTATAATTACCATTGGTATTCGACCAATTGTGCGTGTTCTGATAGAACCGATTGGAGTAACGGAATTGCTTTCTGTACCTGAACTGAACAATTTATTAATTACAGTCAAAAAGTGTACGAATTTGTACCAATATTAAAATCACCAGTCAATTCCAAATGGAAAAAAAAAGTAACCTAGATATCGCATAGCGTAGATCCAAGAATCAAGCTGAAAATCACCATCGACCTCTTCATCCAAATCCATAGATCCACCTACTCTCCTCCCAATTTCTTCCCTTTGGGGCCCATTCTGACATACATCTTTCATCTTGACACGATGCATTGCCGCCTGTACAGCCCCAGCAGGACCTGGTATAAGACGAGGTGGTGAAACTGATCTAGGGTTTTCAACAGAGGGGTTTGTAGAGCGAGAACAGCAAGGTCGAAGGGGGAAAGAAGAGATCGAAGGAACAATGGTGAACAAGTCCGAGTCGTCTACGTCTAATCTCTCCTCCCAACTAGAGCTCTCAGCCATGGTTTAGTTCTAGTTCTCTCTAAGCCAAAACCTCTCTTTTTTGTTTCTCCCAAAGGAGAGAAAGGAAAGAGGTCGGAGTAGGTCCGATGCCAATCGGACATACTTTGGTGAAATGACTTAACCACCGTCTAATGGCATTAAGATTCGTGTGTACCTCTTTAAAAAAGTGCATCTCTGTTTTCAATTTAGTTTGCACAGATCTTGATACAAATTAGACGGTATAGATCTTATTGGACCTAAAAGTATGTCCGATGTCCATCGAACCTACTCCGTTCTTGAAAGAATAATGGAAATCTCTTTTGGGTTTACTGTGTCATACTTTTTGATTCAATGTATGTAATGTTGTTGTTTAAATAAGCTTTCTGTTTATATATATGTAGTTCACTACATGTATTGTTATAGAGAATGAGTCGTGTAAGATCAATTATTGTGAGACTGCATTGGGAAAAGGCGGGAAGATATAGAGAAAAACCTGGATGCACATGGTTCATGTTTGCAAGCTTGCAAATTGAACTGAGGAGGTGCGGTCAACCCGATTCGTAGACCGTAGAAAGTTTTCCTTTTTGGAGTAAAGAGACCCCACATTGCATGAGATAATTGAGTTATTTGTATATAGAATGAGGATATTACGAAGGGGAGGGTTCAAATGCTGCCATTTTGTGTTTTTATAATGCTTTTATTTTTTTAAATTTTAATAACTCAAAATTAAAAATTTATAAGTCAAAATAAAATCATTAGATGTGATTTATGTTATTTTCTCTATGTACTCATAAAAAAATATCATATTTTAATTTTATTTTTATGTGAATCAATAAGTTTAAAAATCAACGTCTAGAAATCATTCATATTGATGCATTTTGACAAGTTTTTGATGACAATCAAAATAAAATTGAAATATCATAATTTTTTACATGTGCATCAATAAAATAACGTAGATCATATCCAACGGTTTTTTTTATTGACTTTTAAGTTTTAAATTTTGAATTATTAAAGTTTTAAAAAATGGAGGCATGATGGAGACACAAAAAATGGAGGCATTTGAATCCTCCTCTATTATGAATAGTATGGCTAATATAACATCAGTGTCATTTCAGTTTATATATATAACACCAACTCCAAAATTTATCAAATCAATTTCAAATAGGGAATTCAAACCATTCAAACCAATTTACTTTATAAGTGATGCGTTTACATGCAAACTTTTTATATTTTCAAGTTATTTTAGTATCAAATCAAGCGACAAAAAAATTAAAAAATAAATGTATTAAAATTAATTAAAAAACTCAAACATTTGACCGCTTGACTTGATATCAAATAAACTCAAAAACTAATAAATTTTACATGTAAACACACAACTAATGAAGTAAATCGGTTTGGATTCATCATTTGAACTCGATTTGATAGGTTTTGGAGTTAGTATTATAACATCAGTGTCATTTCAGTTGATATAACACCAACTCCAAAACCTATCAAATAGAGTTCAAATGATGAATCCAAACCGTTCAAACCAATTTACTTTATGAGTAATGCGTTTACATGCAAACTTTTTATATTTTCAAGTTGTTTTAGTATCAAATCAAGCGGAAAATTTTTTTTGAAAGGATAAATTACAATTTTAGAGTGTAAAAATTTATGGATATAAATATGACAGATTTTGTGGTTATAATGATAAATATAATATTTGTAATTTTAGAAGAGAAATATGTAATTTTGAAACTTCCGCCTTTAGTTTAAATTCTAACATTCATGTAAGCGTTAGAAGTAGAGAAATGACTAATTTGTCTTTGAAAACTGATCAATTATAAGATTGAATTTTTTGTGAAAATGCTACATTTTTTTAATAAAGAGTAAAAAAAGTACTTTATAAATTTAAAATAAGTTCTTAAAAAAGTGAGAGTAAATTTATGAGTTTTTAAAATTTAGAAAGGTAAATATGATATTTCGTATTATGAATAATAGAGAGGAGAAATACGTAATTTTGAAAGTTTTGAGAGGTATACAAGCATGAAAATTTCCCTTTATTATTTACACGAGGAAGGCACATTAATTGTTATTAATACTAACTTAGTGTCTTTTTCATTTACACGAGGAAGGCACATTAAAATTTTATTTACAATTAATTAAGTAGATCGTCCTTTGACGATTTTTTTTTCATTTACACGAGAAAGGCACATGTATTATTAGATGAAGGCACATAATTAATTAATTGTTATCGTTTGTACAAAGCATGCGTGACAGTACTGAATTAAAGACTTTTCAAATTAAGAACTGTACCATGTCTGACTAATTATATTCCTCACATGTGGACATGGTTATATATATATAGCAATTAACCATATTATTTAATTAATTTGTCCAGTCATCAGAGACGTCACTATGATGGTCATCCAAGCAATATTTATAATTTTGTTTGGAGTGAATGGAACATATATACACATATTATATGTTCTGTGATATAGTAGGAGGGTTCCTATACCTCTTGTTTTTCATACTTGAAGTGAATACCTCTTGTTTTTCATATTATATGTTCTGTTGATCTACATATATGATATTATATATACACATATAATTTTGTTTGAAGTGAATGGAGCATATATGTTTTATATTTTATATTTTTATTTTTAAAATTTAATCCGTCAATCTACATCTTTTATATGATATTAATACTAAAATATGTTTGCGTTATGATGAAATTTTATAATTTTTGAAATTTATTTACTATTTTTTTAAGATAGATGGAAAATCTTTTTTTTTTTTGGATCATTCAAAAACAATGTTCCTGTACCTATCTAAAAAAATAGTAAATAATTTTAAAAAATTATGAAATTTCCTCTCGAAGTATATTTTAATATGAATATCATATTGAGCGGTTCGGATCGACAGTTTAGACTTTGAAAACAAAAATAATAAATATACATGAAGCATGATGGGTTTGAAAAACACGAGGCATTGGAATCTCCTCATGATATTTATATAGAGAGAGATGGGCTAACTTGCTTTGAAAATTAAAGAGAGTGTTTTACTTTCTGGTTATATTTTCATTTTCAAAGTTCAAATAGTCGATACGAATCTTCCAACATGTTTTTCGTATTAAAATGTGTTTGGAGACCAAATTTTAAATTTTTTGGAAATTTTTTACTATTTTTTCAGAATTTTTGAATATCATTGCTTTGCTGAATATTTTTTTTTTATTTAATGAAAAGTAATAATTTTCAAAAACTTCTGAAAAGATAGTAAAAAAGTTCTAAAAAATATAAAATTTGGTCTCCAAGCTAGCGCATTTTAACATGAAGATCTATCTCATAATGAAAGGTTTGAATCAACTATTTCAAATTTAAAAATTAATTAAGTGTATCTAATCTATTTGATACAAATGATTAGTTAGGAGCTAAAATATTATCATGCAGATGTAAGTGCACACTAAGGGCCCATTCAGCCAAATACTATTCACTGTGGAAAATAAAAATTTACTTAGAGCTAAGTTTTTATTCCCACGGTGAACAATAAAATTTAGTTCAAAATTTTTGATTCCCATACCCATTCCTATTCCCTACTGGGTTGCCGAACAGGCCATAATGTTGGAAAATGCATGGGTTCAAACAACACCTTTCCTGCTAAGCTACAAACTTATCCATAATGGCAATAAACCTCAATATATAATTAAATTGAATGATTGTACAAGTCCTTGAGTGTAGGAAGTGATTGTACACTTAGCAATGTGGTAACAGGTAGGTATGATTGCAAAAAACACATGGAGGTGAATGGATAGCTTTCTTTCCAACAGTCAGCATGAATAACGGGTAAATTTTTTTAAGAAAGCAATTATGGCTTCATGCAACCCAACTTATTCAAACTACCATATGAAGCGCTGTTTTAAGTCCATACAATCTATGCAGCGTAGCGCTGTATGAAGTCAAATTGCTCTGTTAAAATCTATACCTGAATAACTTAATTATACATAAGTATTACTCAAAGAAGTTGTTTTGCTAAATTAAGTAACATCCTAGAGCAGTTGACATCCAAAAGTTTTCTCATGACAACTTACCAGAGAAAATAACACACGCTTAATTAGTTGAAGAGGACAGTTGGCTGGCCTATATATAAATAGCATCCGGGTTGTTGTAAGTAAAGCCATCTTTTTTTTACTTGCTATCTTTTTCTTCATGTTTGATAGATTGAACACAATGACTTTCAGGTTCTCAATTACTCTTATTGCTATTGTGTCTCTGTTAGGCATTTTTGTTGCTGCGCAGGAAGACTCCAATTATGATGACTCCGACGAAATTGGCCCCGACGATGGCAAATATGGATGGCATCCTGGCAATGCCACATTTTATGGGCATCCCAATGCTTCTGGGCCTCCTGATAATGGTAACAAAATGCTTTACATTGTTTTCCTACACACTATTGAAAAAAAAAAAGATGTCTTTTTTGAATGACCTTGTTATTCTAATGATACAATATCAGAATATGTTTTAAGAATCCAAAGATCCAAAGATCCAAACATACATAAGAACTAAATATATACATGCAAGATTCATAAGCATTTTTATAAGATATAATTCATGAAGTATTAATATTTGATTAATTATTGCAAAATGATTCAAGTGGTTGTTGATCATTATTCTATTATATATATGCATACAGGTGGTAAATGCGGTTTCAAGAATATAAACCTTCCCCCTTATAATTCCTTGACTGCCAGTGGCAGCAAAGCCATGTGGCGAGATGGCAAGGGTTGCGGTGCTTGCCACTCGGTTAGTTAATTGTACCTCATTTTCTTTATGTAGATATATTTATGTTTGTTACATGTGCCACTTCCACAAACCACAATGGATATATAGTAGTGAATGATATTCTGATATTTCCGTATGAAAATGATGCATGACATTAATTTTTATTTTCTGTTTCAAAAATTCGGTTTGCTGTTTCAGGTGTTGTGCAACAAAGAGGATATCTTCGGTAGACATCCGCTTTGCTCCGGCGAAGAAAAACTCATTACAATCACTGATGAGTGCTTGCATGGTCGCTGTGATGAATCAACTTATCACATCGACATGTCTGGCATTGCATTTGGCTCACTGGCAGATCCCGGAAAAGAATTTCAGCTGCAAAAGACTGGAAAAATCCGTGTTATGATTATGAGGTAAGTGCTTTGCATCATTTTTAAATATCTGATATGATTTTACAGCTTCAACTTGACATAATATTAACTCAAAAAAAATGTTCTAAAATTTTTTGTTCATGTTGACAATAGATTAATTATTATTCCTGCTGACAGTAACCCATTATCGATGTGTACATTGTTTAACTAATTATATATAACATAATTTTGGTTTAATTATTATAGGGTTCCTTGCGACTATAAGGGTCGTAACATTCACTTCCACGTGTTGAAAGGCTCAAACCCGTTCTACTTGGCTTTGTTGACCGAGTACCAAAATGGCGATGGCGATCTCTCTAAACTAGAAATTAAAGAAGCAGGCTCATCTACATGGACCCCATTGAAGCACTCATGGGGTAAAATCTGGAGTCTTCACTCTCCCCATCCTCTTAAGGGACCCTTCTCAATTAGGGTTACAACCCTTTCAGGGGATTGGTCTCTAGTGGCAAAACATGCTATTCCGGCTAACTGGAAGCCCGACACCAAGTACGACTCTAAAGTAAACTTCCCGGTTGATATGTCGCGTTGGCTCACGTGATTAATTCGGCTCATAAACCACTATGAACTGAAGGAAGGGTAGTTTTAGGGCTATAATTCTAAAGTACACTTCTCGGTTAAGTTTCTATTTTTTTAATGAGTATGTAACTATGTATCGCTCTTTACGTCCGGTGAACTATTCCAAACCCTAATATATATCTGTGGTTTTATGTATAATATATGATTCTTTATTTTTATTGGAGGAATGCTGTAATATTTTTTCACATGATATTATCTCTTTAAGGAACTAGCAGTTGTTTGGAATTATAGACATTAGGATTAAAAAAGTTGAATCAATACAATTAAAAAATGTCTCATTAATATGAAAAAGTTCGGACCTCAGGAAAATCAATACTCAAAATTAAGATCACTAGAGAAAGTTTTGTGACTAGGCTAGAGATTGTCAAATCCCAAAATTAATGCCTTTAAAATAGCAACTCGTAATAAGATCCTATCCTAGATGAGGAGGGTTCAAATGCACCCAAATTTTTGTGCACCTAAATGCACTTTATCTTTCAAATTCTTTTTGTTCTGTTTTTAAAGTCCGAATAGTCAATTCGAACCGTTAGATGCGATCTATATGTTAAAATGTGCTTGGAAACCAAATTTTACATTTTGGAATTTTTTTACTATTTATTAAGCCACTTTGAAAATCGCTGATTTTACATTTTTTGGATCATTGGATTAGCGATTTTCAAAGTGGCTTAATAAATAGTAAAAAAATTTCAAAAAAATGTAAAATTTGGTCTCCAAGCACATCTTAACATATAGATCGCATCTAACGGTTTGGATTGACTATTCGGATTTTGAAAACAGAGAAAAAAATAGAGTACATTTGGGTGCACAAAAATTTGGGTGCATTTGAACCCTCCTCATCCTAGATAGTGTGTTATATATGCAATGAGAACGGATAATTGTTAATTGCATATTAGAAACCCTCAAAAGCTCCCAGCATAATATCTTTGCATATTGACGCAATTGTCGAAAGTGATATGTATGAATTTGTTGCGGCCATTTTTATTAATATCCTAAAAAAAATAGATAATTTTAAAAATAACTTCGTTTTTTTTTTTTTTTATTAATGCCCTAACCGCTTGGAAGCGGAGCGGGCCAATATCAACACCAAACCGCCCGTATAGTGGGCGGTCCACTGTTTTTTTTTTTTTTATAATTTTTTTTTTAAAACAGAAATTTTTTATTTTTTTATTGAAATATTAGAAATGTTGAATATATTTCTTTAGAAATAGATGTAATACAATATAATTTGATTTATTAGAAAGACTGCAACAAATAACCCGGATCAATATTTTTCAGGCCGGATTTTTTGCGGCTGTAAGAAAAATTAATATATCTCTTTATGTGTTATTGGACAAAAATAAAAATGCTTAGATTCTGAGTTATTGATCCCGGTTCAAAAGTCACTTCTATGTAATCTAGAAAATATTATAATCCTTCTAGGACATTTAATTTATAAAAAGTTGTATCTATTTTGAGAATTCTTTTTGAATAACAATTATTAAATAACTTAAAGTTTTTATTTTTTTTCAAAAATAGATACAACTTTTTATAAATTAAATGTCCTAGAAGGATTATAATATTTTCTAGATTACATAGAAGTGACTTTTGAACCGGGATCAATAACTCGGAATCTAAGCATTTTTATTTTTGTCCAATAACACATAAAGAGATATATTAATTTTTCTTACAGCCGCGAAAAATCCGGCCTGAAAAATATTGATCCGGGTTATTTGTTGCAGTCTTTCTAATAAATCAAATTATATTGTATTCCATCTATTTTTAAAGAAATATATTCAACATTTCTAATATTTCAATACAAAAAATAAAAAAAATAAAAATTTATGCTTAAAAAAAAATTCAAAAAAAAAGAACCGCCCTTGAATTGGGCGGTCTGGTTTTTTTTTTTTTTTTTTAAAAAAAATTTTCTTTTTTTTTAAACAGAAATTTTTTTTATTTTTTATTGAAATATTAGAAATGTTGAATATATTTCTTTAGAAATAGATGTAATACAATATAATTTGATTTATTAGAAAGACTGCAACAAATAACCCGGATCAATATTTTTCAGGCCGGATTTTTCGCGGCTGTAAGAAAAATTAATATATCTCTTTATGTGTTATTGGACAAAGATAAAAATGCTTAGATTCTGAGTTATTGATCCCGGTTCAAAAGTCACTTCTATGTAATCTAGAAAATATTATAATCCTTCTAGGACATTTAATTTATAAAAAGTTGTATCTATTTTTGAAAAAAAATAAAAACTTTAAGTTATTTAATAATTGTTATTCAAAAAGAATTCTCAAAATAGATACAACTTTTTATAAATTAAATGTCCTAGAAGGATTATAATATTTTCTAGATTACATAGAAGTGACTTTTGAACCGGGATCAATAACTCAGAATCTAAGCATTTTTATTTTTGTCCAATAACACATAAAGAGATATATTAATTTTTCTTACAGCCGCAAAAAATCCGGCCTGAAAAATATTGATCCGGGTTATTTGTTGCAGTCTTTCTAATAAATCAATTTATATTGTATTACATCTATTTCTAAAGAAATATATTCAATATTTCTAATATTTCAATAAAAAAATAAAAAATTTCTGTTTTTAAAAAAAAAAAAACTTATAAAAAAAAAAAAAACAGTGGACCGCCCACTATACGGGCGGTTTGGTGTTGATATTGGCCCGCTCCGCTTCCAAGCGGTTAGGGCATTAATAAAAAAAAAAAAAAACGAGGTTATTTTTAAAATTATCTATTTTTTTTGGGATATTAATAAAAATGGCCGGAATTTGTTGTCACACATAAAATGTTCAAATCCTTAATTTATACGAGTTTTTGTATGCTTGCTTCAAGCTATAAATGCCCCTTCTCAATTTGTGCACCATGTTCTCTTTACCTTTTTCAACACAACCCTCAGGTTGCCCCATGTAGTGCTCCTCATTCTTCACCATGAACAAAAGCAATTTTCACATTAAGTTGCTTGACTTCCAAATTCAAACTAGCAGCTAATCCGAGTATAACTCAAATAGAGGACATCTTGATCATATGTGAGAATATCTCCTCAGATTCTATTCCTTTCTTTTGATCAAAATCCTTCTCCACCAGCCGAGCTATGTATCTCGGCTCTCAACTTGTGCCTTTAGATTTTACCCGAAACACCCACTTGTTCTTGAACATATTCTTACTTCTTGGTAACTCTACCAACTCAAAAGTTAGATTCTCATGCAAAGATTTTATTTGAATTCAGATCTAGTGTTTTATTGGATTTTTTTAAAATAATAATGTACACAGTTTTTAATAAAAATTGTCATAGGATTAACGTTTTCATACATAGATTTACTTCAGCAACTTGTATATGATGTGTTTTGGTGGAAAAAGATTGATGGAAAAAAAACATGAATTTTAAATGATTTTTAGTAAAATTAACCATGTAGGATTAGTGTTTTCATACACAGTTTACTTTAAAAATTGTGTGATGTATTTTGGCGAAAAGACCAATTTTTATGGAAAAACATACACTGTTTTAGAATGGTGTTCAATTTACCGAATCTGTTAGACAAGACTCTCGCGAACACAGTTGCAAAACCGTGTATAAGCCCATTTTTCAACTATGGATGGAATCGTATTATGTAGTAGTGAGAACTTTCAAAATAAAAATATGAATCCACAGCGCATGCCAATATACGCTACAATAGCCTCACTCTTTAGTCTATATGCCATATACACCCTCATTTTTATATTTTGAAGAAGTATGCCCTTAGCTAATTAACCATGTATTTTGTTTAAATTCTTTAAGATAAACAAAATACATGGTTTATTAGTTAAGGGCGTATTTTGTTTATCTTGAATCGATACATATATACAAATGCCTTTTTTCTCAATTCCGTACCTCAAGAGTCAAGACCAATTTGTGCAGTTCACATACATTTTCTCATGCACTCTAGGAGTATATTAAAGAAGTGTTTTCCTTGAACAAAACAATGGTTATTGGATGGTTCAAGGTATTTTTTGTTTTGTTCCTAAAGTGTACAATTTTACTGCATTTAGGAGTGTATCTAATCTATTACTTTGATTCAATAACAACTTGGGGAGCTGAAATATCGTCACACAGATTTTAGTGACTAAAGTATGAAAATCCATGGGTTCCAACAACACCGTTCCTACTTAGCTACAAACTTCTCCTTATCGATATTGGCAACAAGCTTTTTTTTTTTTTTTTTTTGAAATCTTGGCAGTAGCTGCCAAGTATAATTTTATTAACAACAAACCTTAATAGATTAATTGGTCGATTATACAAATCCTTACTTTTAGGAAGTGATTGCACCCTTCAAGTAATTAACAATGTGGTAACTGGTAGGTATGATTGCAGAAAAACACATGGGGGTGTATATATGGACAGCTTTCTTTCCTTTTCAGCATGAATAACGACAATATTTTTTAAGAAAGCAATTATGGCTTCATGCAACCCACAAACCATATGGAGCGCTGCTTTAAATGTATACAATCTATGCAGTGTAGCGCTGCATGAAGTCAAATTGCTCTGTTAAAATCAGTACCTGAATAACTTAATTATACACAATTATTACTCAAAGAAGTTGTTTTTGCTAAATTAAGTAACATCCTGGAGCAGTTGGCATCCAAATGTTTTCTGATGACATCCAACTAGATAAAATAACACACGCTTAATTAGTTGAAGAGGACAGTTGGCTGGCCTATATATAAATAACATCCAGATTGTTCCAAGTAAAACCATCTTTTTTTCACTTGCTACTTTTTTCTCCAAGTTTGATAGATTGAACTTGAACACAATGACTTTCAGGTTCTCTATTACTAATATTGCTATTGTGTCCCTGTTGTGCGTTTTAGTTGCTGCGCAGGATGACTCCGATAATGGCCCCGATGATGGAAAATATGCATGGCAATGCCACATTTTATGGGCAGCCCAATGCTTCTGGGCCTCATGACAATGGTAACAGAATGATTTACTTTGTTTTCACACTCTCTCTCTCTCTCTCTCTCTCTCTCTATATATATATATATTTAGAGTCTGGCTAATTTGCTACCGAAAGCACTTCGACTAAGGTACTTACGGGAGCATATTTTAGTATTTGATATTCAAACAATAAATTCAAACTGTTAGATGTTGAATCTATTATAAAATCTACTTGGAGACTAAATTTTACATTTTTTGTAATTTTTTTACTATTTATTAAGCTGGTTTGAAAACCGTTGTTTTCAATTCTTCAGAAATTTAATAAAAACAACAGTTTTCAAATCAGCTTAATAAATAGTAAAAAAATTACAAAAAATGTAAAATTTGGTCTCCAAATATATTTTAATATAGATTGAACATTTAACGGTTTGGGTTTGTTGTTTGAACATCAAATATGCTAATATGACTCTGTAAGCACTTTGGCGAAATGTTACCGATAGCAAATTAGCTAGTCCCATATATATATATATATATATATATATATATAGTAGAACTAGGGTGGTCTTAAGCTCACCAAAGTTTTGGTGAGCTTAACTCTAAAACTCATCAAATCAATTTCAAATGATGAATCCGAACCATTGAAACCCGCCTATCTTACGTGTGATGCATCTACATGTGAAATTTTTAAACATTTGAATTAATTTAGTATAAAGTCAAGTAGTCAAAATTAGAAGGTTAATAAATTAATTTTAGTGCATTTATTTTTTGAACGTTTTTTGACTGCTTTACTTTATACTAAATTAATTTGAATGTTTAAAAATTTCACATGTAGATGCATCACACGTAAGGTAGGCAGGTTTCAACGGTTTGGATTTGTCATTTGAAATCGATTTGATGAGTTTTAGAGTTAAGCTCACCAAAATGAGAGAGAGAGAAAGAGAGAGAGAGAGAGATGGGCTACGGTGAGTCATGGAGTAGAATGAGTTTTTCAAGCTCCATGGCACTCTATTTTTATTTTGAAAATTCAAATGACCAATCTGAACCGCTCAACATGATCTCCATATTGAAATATGCTTGGAGACCACATTTTTACATTTTTAAAATTTTTTTTATTATTTATTAAACCACTTTGAAAATCGATGATATATTCAATTTACCGATCGAATTTCAGTCGTTTGGATTTTCAAAATAGAAATATAGTGTCATGGAGCACCAACGTGCTTTACTCCATAACTCACTGTAACCCATCTCTCTCTCTATATATATATGTGATTTTTTAATGCAAATGATACATTATCTAATATCTTTCAAGAATCCGAAGGTTCAAACATATGTAAGAACTATATATATATGCAAGATTCATAAGCATTCTTCATTAACTTAAACAACCAACTTAGAAAAAAAAGAAAAAAACTTGTGGTGGTATCCGTATATGACAAATAATAATGAATTAATTTATTGTCAATAATTAATATTCTGACATTAGAAAGGGATAAGATATAATTCATGAATTATTAATATTTGATTAATTATTGCAAAAATGATTAAAGTGGTTGTTGATCAATATTATTCTATCATATATGCACATACAGGTGGTAAATGTGGGTTCAAGAATATAAATCTTCCCCCTTATAATTCCTTTACTGCCAGCGGCAGCAAAGCCATTTGGCGAGATGGCAAGGGTTGCGGTGCTTGCTACTGGGTTAGTTAATTGACTCTTTCGACAATTTGGAATGAGATTGTACTATTTTCTATTTCTATTTATCCGAGTTAAAAATTATAAAAGAAAACACCATAGAAATTCATTGTATAATTCCACAAACAACAATGCATGGTTGCAAATGACATTCTGATATTTCCGTACGATAATGATGCACGACACTTTTATTTTCCCTTTCAAAATTCCAACTCATAATTTTGGTGGCAACATACACAATATCAAGAAAATCAGGGACTAAAATGAATAATTGGCTAAGGAGATATACTGACAAGAGAAGGCAATGGCTTTGAGGGTACCAACCACACAAAATTCAACCTTTTATTCGCTTTCAAATCTGTTTTATTATGTTTTCAATTTACTTCTTTCATATTTTCAGTTTTTATTTATTTGTAGCTCAACTGTTTTGAGCTCAATTGCTTTTTATTTTGGTGGTTACCACCCTTATGTAACGGAACCTTTTGTTTAATATAAATGTGGGCAAGACCTTCATTTTTATTCAAAAAAAAAATTCCAACTCATAAAATTCACGATATCTTTGATTGATTTAGGTGGTGTGCAACAAAGACGAGAACTATCCAACCAATGGCAACCGGCTTTGCAACAATGAAATAAAATTCATTACAATCACTGATGAGTGCTTGCATGGTCGCTGTGCTGAATCAACTTATCACATCGACATGTCTGGCATTGCATTTGGCTCACTGGCAGATTCTGGTAAAGAACATGAGGTCTACAAGGCTGGAAAACTCCCTGTTATGGTTCAGAGGTAAGTGCTTTGCTTCATTTATAACTATCAGATATGATTTTACAGCTTCAAACTTGAAATATTTTTAGCTTATGGCTCCATCGTTTTATAAATTTTCATTGATGTTGACAATAGATTAATTATTCTTCCTGATAATAACCCATTATAGAAGTGTACATTATTTAACTAATTATACATAACATGATTTTGGTTCACTTATTATAGGGTTCCTTGCAACTATAAGGGTCGTAACATTCACTTCCATGTTTCAAAAGGCTCAAACTCGTACTACTTAGCTTTGTTGACTGAGTACCAAAATGGCGATGGAGATCTCTCTAAACTGGAAATTATGGATGCAAGTTCTTCTACATGGATCCCATTGAAGCAATCATGGGGTAAAATCTGGAGTCTTCACTCTCCCCATCCTCTTAAGGGACCCTTCTCAATTAGGGTTACAACCCTTTCAGGGAAATGGTCCCTAGTGGCAAAACATGCGATACCGGCGGACTGGAAGCCCGATACCAAGTATGACTCTAAAGTGAACTTCCCAATTGATATTTCGCCTTGGCTTACCTGATTAATTCTGCTCATAAACCACCATGAACTGAAGGAAGGGCAGGTTAAGGAAATGATTCTAAAGTAAAGTTCTTGGTTTAGCCTTCATTTTTTTGTATGATTATGTAACTATGCATCACTCTTTACATACGGTGAACTATTCGAAACCCTAATATCTGCGGTTTCGTGTTTAATGTATTATTCTTTTTATTGGAGCAATGTTGTCATTTTTTTGAGATGATATTTTCTCTATAAGGAGCTAGCAGCTGTCTGGAAAGACATTAGGATTAAAAAAGTCGAATCAATACAATATAATTAATGCCTAATCCCAAAATTAATGCCTTCAAAATAGCAACTAGTAATAAGATCCTATCCTAGATAGGGTGTTATATATGCAATGAGAACGCATAATTGCTAATTGCAGATTAGAAACCCTAAAAAACTCCCATTGCTAATTACATATAAAGTAACTCTTGATAGTTGAGATCGGGATCCAATAAAATTTCCTCCTCCCGACTCATGCATTGAGATAGAACCCTCAATCAAACCTGCCTTGTCATGAACTATTCGAAACACTAATATTTGTGGTTTTGCGCGTGTTTAATATGTGATTCTTTAATTTTTTTTTTTGAGCAATGTTGTAATTTTTTTTCAGATGACATTTTCTCCAATATACATAATAAGAGGATTAAATTAAAGATCGTTTCAAATATTCAGGAAGGATCTTCAGTTTTATCTATTTATTTTTTTTGTATGTGATTGTCCTCTACAATTTCGGTCTTTGTACATCACTCTATTGAAAATAACAGTTATCTACTTGTCACTTTATTTTATCCTACTATGAAATATGCAGGGGCGGATTTATGTATTGATCAGGGGGTGCTAAGCTACCCCATGATTTTAAAATTCTTAATATATTCGAAACTTTATTTATGTATTGAGTTTTCGAAACTTTTATATATTCTAGCACCCCTCATAAAATAATAAATGTTTGTTAATAGTCTAGTGGTTTGAGTTCTAGTTGTTCTGTATGAGGTCATGGGTTCAATTCCCACTAGCCACATTTTTTTTTGTTTTTTTTTTTCATATATTACATTTTAGAGATTAGCCCCCCTATTTAAATTTTTTAGTTCTGCCCCTGGAAATATGACCGTAGTATATTTGATTCAAGTAAAACCATAAGTTTTTATATATCCGTGAGAAATATATAGGATTTATTTGACATGTTTAATTTTTTTTGAAATATTGTATATGTCATGATGAGTAATTGAGTTGAACATAAATTTTTTATTTTTATTTTTCTTTTAAGAGAAAGCAATATCCCCCCCCCCCCCCCCCCCCCCCCCAATTTATATATTTACCAGTAAGTCCTTATAATCTAACTAATTAAATACCCCAATATGTCAAAAATAACAAAATATTTTCTAAAAAACCCAGCGATGCTCATATTGCCTCAATCACACGCACCCCAGAATCCTTAACTACCAAGGACATATAATTTTACTTGGAAACACAGCTCCTACCAAACACGTTCTTCAGGTTTCCAATAAAAAAAAAAGACGTGATATGAGTATCCGCACTCTCATCCCCCATTATCCTTCCAATTTTATTTGTTCAATCTTATTCATATTTCTCATGATCTATAAGAAATTTTGTGAATCTATAACCACGAACGTCTTCAACATAATTTTATCTTTCAAATGAGGTCCATAACGACATACTTTTGAGCTCGTCATTACACAAGTATTCATATCTCGTCATTTAAGTATTTATATTTAATATTTTTCACATATAACACTGCTGACATTTAAAAATATTAATATCAAGTATTACAAGTATTTGTATCTATGCACAGAAGTATTTATACCTATGTGATCAATTATTTTTGTTAGATAAATGTTGATGCAGGAACGATTAGGGAAATGTGATGCGGAGATGCGGGGTCCACGATTATGGATAAAATACTTACAAGTATATGTATAAATACTTACATAATGAGGTATAAATACTTGCACAATGATGATGAATCCGAAAGAATGTCATTATCGATCTCATTTGAAAGATAAAATTGCATATAATACGTTCATGGTTTTAGATTCGCAAAATTTCTCATAGATCGTGAGAAATGTGGAAGATATTAAAAAAAAACTCACCTCTAAAAACGTGTATGATTCTTCTCTCATGTAGTTTGAGTGGTATCTTTATATAGTTATATCAAGTTATACATGCAAATATTAATTTATTGTTTTCCAAGTATTTATACTCATGAATTTAATTAAACTTGGAAGATCAGTGTTGTGAATAAATTTAATTAAACTAGTTAGTTAAATTAGTTTATGGAAAGTTAAAATATGTTTAAGAGATGAGGATATAATGCGGGTACTGGAGTGTGGGGATTGAAATAATTATTCAAAAAAAATAGTATATAACAAAGATTTGATGGGATCCAGAAATATATTTTGGGGAGGATATGAAGGAATTTTGTCTTATAGAAATGTTGGTTTTTTTCTTTAGACAAAACAATAATGAAAGAGGAAAGAAAGAAGAAATGATGCTGTAAAAAGTAGATATATATATTAATAGCAATATTGCATTGTTAATAGAATTGGAGGCTGTATGGATCTGTATGAGCATTGGACCAACAAGATTCACGCAACAATTTTGACATCTGTATGGATCAAGTCATGCGCACAAATTTTGACGCGTATCAGATCGCCTACTACTCCACTGTTAAGTATTAGGTGATACCAAGCGAATTCGCATCCTCTGAGATATCTCAAACTTTGAGTGTTTTTTTTTTGGAAAATCTCAGCCGTTCAAATAAGTTTTGCACGAATCTCAACGCACAAATAATACTGACCCTGCTCTTTCCCCGAATAGGCACCGTACATGTTGGTCATGCAAAAGTTAAAGAGTTATCTCAGAGGATACGCACTTATACCAAGTTGCGTCTTAATTATGTCATCTTCAATATTGTACGTTGAAGATGACAATTAATTAGTTCAATGAAAGTGAGCACATTAATTGCGGTAGTAGGAATACATATATATATATATATATATATATATATACGACATACAAGTCATTTTTTTAATTTAGACGAGGACAGCACATATTAATTTATTATTATCGTATGTAAAGAGCATCATAACGTACTGGAGACTTCTGAAATGATGAAATACCATGTCTGACAAATTCTTCATGTAGACATGGTCATATATAGTAATTAACAATTAATTAATTAATTTGTTCACTCAAGGCGGTCTGATACGCGTCAAAATTTGTGCGCACTTGATAATCCATTATTTTTGTCAGAAAAATAAATAATTGCTGACGTCATCAGAGTCATTAACATATATGATCATGCATGCAAAATTTACAGTTTTTTTTTCTAAGTGAATACAATATGTACATGTTATACGTACTGTGATATATATTTATGCATATAGTAGTAAGAGTACCCATTATTATGAATTTCATGAAATATATGGCCTATTAATTAGCTAGGCTAATACAGTTGCTATACAACAATACTAGAAATTAATACTGCAAAGGTCACTCTGACTGAGACGATGGATTACATTGATTGGGCCTTGTCAACTTACAAAGCCTCGTAGAATTCAACTATAGGCTTTTTTTTCTGACTTGGTGGAATTCAATATTAGAAAATAATAAAAAAAAGGTATTCGAGAGTGGGCCGTAAATTTCCCACAACTACTACCTCTCCTGCGTATATAAATAGAAGAATAGTTTTGAACACTGAACAACAACTCTCCGAACAAGTATTCATACTTTGTGAACACACACCATTTTAGTGCAATAATGGCTGCTTCTCTCATTGAACAAGCCTTCCCTTCCTCCACACTATTCTTCATCTCTCTTTTCTCCTTCACCATCTTGATCTTGCTAATTACCAGAAAGCCCTCTAAGAACCTCCCCAACCCCCCTCCTTCCCCTCCAAAGCTCCCCATATTAGGCAACCTCCACCAACTTGGCACCTTAGCGCACCGCTCTCTTCAAGAGCTCTCAAAGAGATATGGTCCTATCATGCTCATTCACCTTGGAGAGATACCGACTCTTGTCGTTTCAAATGCTCGCATGGCACGTGAGGTTTTAAGGACCCATGATGCCGTCTTTGCTAGCCGACCTCTTTTAAAAGTGGCCACTATATTAGCATACAACCACCATGATCTTGCGTTTGCACCATACGGTGAGCAATGGAGGTCATTGAGAAAGATAACCAACATGCACGTGTTGAGTTCAAAAAGAGTGGTGCAAACATTCAAGCACTTGAGAGAGGAAGAGGTATTATTCATGGTTAACAAAATCGAGAAAGATGTTGCCGCATCGCCTGAGGGAATTGTGAACATGCGAAATACCTTTTACAAGTTCACCAACGACATAATTTGCCATATGATGACGGGAAAGTCATTTAGGAAAGAAGGAAGAGAGGAGAAGTTGATGCGTATAGTGGTTGATAGCATCCCTCTCCTTGGCAAATTCAATCCAGAGGACTTCTTCCCTTCTCTCAAATGGGTAGGTCGTATTCTCGGTGCGAAGGTAAGAAACGAGGCGCAAAAAACATTTATGCTTGGTGATGCGATGATGACGGAGGTGCTCAATGATCGTGTTGAAGGGAGGACCGAGGGTGACAACGATTTTCTCGACACCTTGCTCAAACTTCAAAAGGATGAGAAACAAAAGAAAGAATTTGAGATAAAAGATGAGCATGTCAAAGCACTTTGTTATGTAAGTTATTTTCTCAAAAATATATCTATAACATTTGTTCGCACATGGAAAATTATGTTCTTAAATTTGGCAAATAAGTTTTTAATGTATATATAGTGCATATATATAGCCACCATGTTCACCAACATTTCTCTTCCAGGAGAACTAGTTATAAGAACAATATATTTGTATAAGAAAATATATTCACTAGCCAAATAATTGACTTCACTAGAAAAATAAACATTTCATTAACTTTGCAATTACATATGCAGCAATCACTGGCTGCTGGCTCAGAACCGTTAGCCTTAAGTTTAGAGTGGACAATGATAGAACTCTTGAGACACCCCAGAGTATTGAAGAAGCTGCAAGAAGAGGTGCGAGGCATTACGGCGCAAAACGATTTGCTCACTTCTGAAGATGTCAGCAAGATGACATACCTGAAGGCTGCAATGACGGAAAACTTCCGGCTACACCCACCAACTCCACTTCTAATCCCGAGAGAATCCATGGACTACTGCAACATAGAAGGCTATGACATCCCGAAAGGATCACGAGTTTTCGTCAATACCTACGCCATGGGAAGGGACCCTGAGGTCTGGGACAACCCGTTGGAGTACCGACCAGAAAGATTTGTCGATAATCCGTTTAACTACAACAGTAACTCTTGTGAATTCGTTCCCTTTGGAGGGGGGCGGAGGATTTGTCCCGGAATGCAGCTTTCGCTACTGACAATGGAGCTAGCCCTAGCGAATCTCTTATGGAGGTTCGATTGGGAGCTCCCGAAAGGGATGAAGCCGGAGGATGTGGACATGACCGAGATGCCAAGCTTGTCATTGAAGAGAAAGGAGGAGCTACAGTTGGTTCCTAAACCTAGGAAGATTACATCTTAAAAGAGAGAGATTTTAAGTGGATTAGTGTCTATTACATTTGGAATAATAAGATTGAGAAGTATGTATGTGTGCGCTTATTCTTGGTCTAACAGTTTTTTCTATTTACTTTTTTTCTTTATTGTTCCTCCTTTTTATTTAGGTTAAGTGCTAAGTTCACGAGGTAAGATACAATATGTATGAGCTCTGTAGTTTGTAGTAAAGAAAGTTGCGACTTTGTAAGGTATTATGTTTAAAGAACAATAATTGTTATAAGTTGAAACGTTAAAGTCTAGCTATCATTTACTTTTTGGAACTTTGGAAGCGTCTTTTGGTATATATATGTGACGTGTTAATTAGACGCTGTTTTCCCCATGCTTTTTAATTTCATATTAAAGATAACATGTCGCCAACATTCCGTTTTCTTTCCTATTCCTCTCTTTTGTTTACTATTATCTACACATTTGGTCAGGATGTCATTTTAAGAGAAAATAAACAGCTTGACAATTCTAACATATATATGTTTTATTTGAACTTATTAAATAAACTACGGTGTATTCTGTTAAATTAGTTGTGAATTAATTTTCAAATAATTTGAAATTTATTTAATATTCGATATATACTCTTTAAGTATAGGCAGTTGCAAATTTTTTTTTTTTTGCCAGAATACCGTAGGCAACTTTATTGTTATTTTCAATCTCAATACATTAACCATTCCCCTGAAAATTTCATCTTCTCCTTAATTTAACGAGTTACACTACATAATATTAGACAAAAAATGTCTTAGAAAACACTCAGTTGTAAACAAACTAAAAATGCACAATGATATGTGCATCATGTGAATACAATTTTAGTCATTCTTACTTGATAAAAATAATAGAAGCCTAGTGATGGTTTTCTTTGTGCTCATAGTTGTTATCCTGGCAAACTTCATCGTAAAAGACACTGAATTAAATCAAATCAGGAACTGAATTAACTGGATCAGAATAGTTACCACTCGAAAGTCTCAATAGAGGCACTGAATCAAACCGGAACATGAACTGAATCAACTAGACTGGAACAATTATCACTCAAAGATCGCAATAAAAAGCTGCCAGTGTGGAATGCAGAAAAACGGGGAGAGAAAAGAAGAAGAAGAAAAAGAGCACATAAACAAACTCCAACACAAACAACATATAAAGTAAGTGACTATATGTACAACTTGTTTCGTCTATTGTCAAAGAGGAGAAAAATGGCTCAGAGAAAAGAAGAAGAAAATGAAGCACTTGTCTTGGAAAATAAAAATTTCCAGAAGGACGATGCAAATAGTAATGATCAGATTCTCGAAGTGGAAGCACCAAAAAATGGTGGCCAAATAGAAGTACCAACTCAAACGATGCTAAAGCAATGAGCAGTGATCAGATCAACTAGGTAGAAACACCGAAAACGATAATCAGATCCACTACACAAAAACACCAGCTAATTAAGATGAAAAAAATAAATAGGAAGGAGACGTGTATGAAGTGGCGGGGTTCGAATCATCATGAGCGGCGAATTCGGAATCGCCTTATGATTTTATTTAAGCGGCACCGCCTTTCTAGTTTTCTATACTCCGGAGTAGTTGCAAATTTTATATCATATAATGATCAAGGGTTGAAGTTGTCACAAAATATTATATTTTTTATGTATATGATATGTAAAACGAATAGATAGATTTACTTATAGGATTTTAAAAATACAAATTATATTTTAGATTGAGAAGATTTTCAAAATAATTCGTTTTTTTTAGAACCCCCCGCTTAATTATTAGTTGTTATATCATTATTACTGTTAATTATTTTAGAAATTATACTTACATTATATATATTCTACACCTTAATTGATAGTGTTTATACTTATGGCAAAGTTGTTTATATTTTATTCCCTAATATCTATACCAAATTAATATGCAATGTGTTTGATATTTTCTTTGTTGAATTATCATGAAAAAAAATTAAAAAGTAAGAAAAAATAGTAAATAATTTTGAAAAAAAATATAAAATTTAGTCTGAAAGTATATTTATGTATGAATATCAAGTCGAGCAATTCGAATTGACCATTTTGATTTTGAACCCTTTTAATAGTAATAGTAATAATAATAATAAATTTATTTTTTTATCAATAAATTACTGTCAAATGAGTGATTATAAATTTATTTTTTATCAATAAAATTGTTAATAGCACTAATTTAAAAAAAAAAAAAGCGTTATTTCACCTGCTCTCCATGTACTTCAATATCTACAGAAAGAATTTCACCAAAATCTATGTAACGTTCTCCTCCGCACAATATCGCTATCTTCCGTTCCCTTTTTGTTTTACTTCTATTTTCATTTCTTTTAGAAGAAGTGAACTTGTCCGGTCAAATACAGTGTGGCCCTTCCACACAGTAGTTTCTTTTTAATTTCCCTCCCTGTGTATCTCCAATTAGAGTTGAGTCTTACTGAACTACCTACTTATGTTGACCTCTTATTCATGTAAGACTGAAGTACATGTCAACTATTCTGGAACTGTGTAATATAAATGTGTAGCAGACCTATAGCTCACATGTACTTAATTAGTTGACATTTATTATACCTTTTCCTGAACTACCTACCTAAGTTTGTTCAAATCTGCTTCTTTTCTTCAGAAAAGAGACTCTCCTATTCTTTAATTCAAATCGTTCAAAATCAATCAAATAATTTTAATTACATTTTTTTTATTTCAATATAATATATTAAAATAAATCAGATATAATTAAAGTCGTTTGATCGATTTTGAACGGTTTGAATTGAAGAATAAGATGATCATCCTTTTCTCAAGAAAAAAAGCAAAATTCATTCCAAGTTTGTGATAATACCTATATAAATCACATATTATTTATAAATTCATAATTAAAAAATCATAATTCATAAGAGCATAAAAATGAATAAGTACTTAGTCAACTATTCTCCAAAACAGTTTTATTTGAATCGTCGTACATGCCAACTATTCTGGAACGGTATAATAAATGTGTAGCAGACTTATATATATATATATATAGCTTACTAGTCAAATACAAAGAGGTTTGGCCGTTTCAAATTTGAACGAGAAACAGGTTGGAGATGGATCGATATTAATTATTTCATTTACTTTCTGTTTTAATATTTATTCTGAAACATATATTCCAAAGCTACTAACAATCTAAAGACTAGAGAACAATATATATATGTATGTTTATATATTTTTTCTAAGAACTATTATATAAAGATATTTGTTGAAAACAAAATAATAAATCCAAATATGCATCTCTTTGTAGTCCTACAGGCTCTATATTGGATAATATTTTCTATGAATAAAACTTTTCTTAAGAAGATCAGGATTGGAATGTCAAACCCATATTTAATTTTTACTGAATCTCTTTTGAATAATTTCTAGATTTCTACGACTGAACTATACATTTAGATAATTAATTTACCTGTCTCAATCTACAACTTCAACAAACATGGAAGTCAAATGATCAACAGCTAGCGCACGCACAAAACATTAATTTACAGTCAACAAAATACCGAATACATGGATTAAAAAAATGATGCACATGAGACTTGTGAGACATGAACGGTTTGGGTCTATTTCTCGAAGAAAGGAATTAATATATATATTTGTAATAGAGTAAAGCTAATATACACTTAAGTGTACCAATGAATCCATACACTTAACCCTAGAACCGTACGATTAGCTTTGAGATTCGTGTAGCTTCTTTAAAAGTCGTGTAGCTTCTTTAAAAGTCGTGATACACGAATCTCAAAGCTAATCGTACGGTTCTAGGGTTAAGTGTACGGGTTCATTGGTACACTTAAGTGTATATTAGTTTTACTCTTTGTAATATATTTGTAATATATCTTTGTCATGACGATATCAGACGAGAAATAGAGCGTCATAACGATATTCGCCTATCACATTTGTTCAGAGTTCAGACCCCATATATGCATGTAGCAACAAATTTTCTTTTGTTTCAAGTTTTAATCGGTTCTGATATTCATATATTTGTAATATATTAATTAATATATTTGTAATATATTTGTAATATATCTTTGTCATGACGATATCAGACGAGAAATAGAGCGTCATAACCATATTCGCCTATCACATTTGTTCAGAGTTCAGACACCATATATGCATGTAGCAACAAATTTTAATCGGTTCTGATATTCATATATTTCTGTACATGTTGTGTAAAATCTTTTATTTTTAGATTACTCCAAATTCACCACAGGCTAGTCACAGACTACGTATGTTCCCAAATTTTTATTAATATCCAAAAAATAATAATAAATTTCAAATTCTATCCACTTTTGCGCAGGATTTTAAAAATTGTCAAAATCAATCAAAATCTCACCGGTATCAATCTGGAGTATCTGAGTAACATAGCTATATATGGAAGGTATAGCTAGGGCTGTTTTGAGATTTATGTCAGATTAAAGAACAGTTACTTGTGGCACCTAATTAGGTACCTATGGGATATGAATTCTCCTTCTATTGCATGAAAAATCGAAGGTATTTTTTTATATGTTTGTCTATACTGAGTAATATTTTCTATGAATAAAACTTTTCCCAAGAAGATCAGGATTTGAATGTCAAACCAACATTTACTTTTTACTGAATCTCTTTGAATTTATAGATTTCTACAGTTGCACTACTGTACATTTAGATAATTTAATTACCTGTCTCAATTAATCTACAATTTCAACAAACTTGGAAGTCAAATGATCAACAGCTAGCTAGCGTACGCACAAAACAAAATACGTAATACATGGATAAAAAAAATGATGCACATGAGACTTGTGAGACATGAAGCTAGGGGTGTCAATGGTACCTTTTTAGCTGTTTATCCGACCCGTATCGTATTCGATAAGGCGGGTATGGGTAAGATTTTTTTTTCGTTAGCTTATTGGATATAGGTATGGGTAAGATTTTTTTTTCGTTAAATAAATGGATAAGGGTATGGGTAATGACTATTTCGTACCTGTTATCCTATAAGGTAATTATAAATTTTAAATATATATTTAATTCAATTTCTAACCCACTTAAATGTATATTTAATTTAATTTCTAACCCACTGAAATGTATATTCGTGTTTTTGAATTTTTATTCTTTATAAAAAAATAATTTAGTTGGAATTGATTGCACATTTATTTTATTTTTTTATTAGAAATGCAATTATATATGTGTTAAAATGAATGGGTTTTTGATGTTTAATTTGTAAAATATAATAAAACTAATTATTATACTAGTATTATCCGTTATTCACATGCTACCGTTTCGTTACCCGATAATATTAACAGGTAAGGGTAGGGTAAGGTAAAATTAATTTTTAATGGGTATGGGTAGGGTATGGGTAAGGTCAATTTTAATGGGTATGGGTATGAAAATGTCTCCACCCGACCTGTACCATACCCATTGACACCCCTACATGAAGCGGTTTTGGTCTATTTATGGAAGAAAGGAATATATATAGAGAGAGAGATTGACTAATATGCTTTTGTTAAGTCACTGTTAGATTAGCGATTTTCAAAGTGACTTAATATATAGTAAAAAAATTCATAAAAATATAAAATTTGGTCTCTAAGAACATATTAATATGGAGAACAAGATAAACGGTTCAAATCAACTTTTTGGATTTTGAAATTTCAAATTTAAACCGGTAGCACTTCGGCCAAAGTGCTACTGAAAGCATATTAGTCAATCTCTCTCTCTCTCTATTTATTTATTTATTTATTTGTATGATATCTAGTTTGTAACTACTCGCTAGTAGTCTTTGTCATGACGATATCCCGTATCCGCCTAGCACATTTTCTTCTGTTTCAAATTTTAATCGGTTCTGATATATATATATATATATATATATATATATATATATATATATATATATATATATATGTTGTATAAAATTTTATATTTTTATAGTTCTCGAAATTGACCACAGATATATCTTAGCTAGAGTAGTTATTTTAGCGATCTAGTTCGTATTGTTATAAAAGACCTCAATATGAATTCATGATAATAATTAAAATTGATATAAATTTTCGTGGAAGTTTTTTGAGCATATGCATCTGAAATTATATGATGTTTCATTAAAATAAAAAATAAACATACTTTTATTTTTATTTTTTTAGTTTTCAATTTTTATAAAAAAATTAGAATAAAAATAATTTAAGTATTGATGCTTAAAAAATTAAAATTTGACGTTAGCAAGTCAAACTACAGGGTTTTAAATAAGTAAAAATAATTAAAACATACAAAGAAAAAAAAAAATCCAAATGGTGTCTTTTTTAGGATTAATTTCATAAGGATATAATTAGAGGAGCAACCATATTATTTCTCATATAGCAAATAATATGATTAGAGGAGCCCCAATAAGTCAAGTCATGATCAGATTAAATTGACCAATCATTTTGAATAATTCCAAATAATCAACCTTCATGCATCAGCATTAATTTTCATCATAAATGCATCCCAACAAGCTAGCTGTAATGGTGGAACAACTAGAAGCTAGTTACATACCTAAATATCAAAGGAAAAGAATTCAACATGTTTTTCATTTAAACTTACATTTATTTGAGGAGGGTTAAAATGCACCCAAATTTTTGTGCATCTAAATGCACTCTATCCTTTTTCTCCACTTTCAAAGTCCGAGTAGTCAATCCGAACCATTAGATGCAATATATATATTAAGATGTACTTGAAGACCAAATTTTATATTTTTTGAAATTTTTTTTACTATTTATTATGCCACTTTGAAAATCGCTGATCCAATGGTCTAGAAAATGTAAAATCAGCGATTTTCAAAGTGGCTTAATAAATAGTAAAAAATTCCAAAAAATGTAAAATTTGGTCTTCAAACATATCTTAATATATAGATCATATCCAACGGTTCGGATTGACTATTCGGACTTTGAAAACGGAGAAGAATGATTTGAAAGATAAGATGCATTTGAACCCTCATCCATTTATTTTACATATTATATATATATTTATTTTGTTTATTTTTTATTTTTTATTTTTTTCATTAAATTTATTGTAAATTTTGATATCACTGATGTCAAAATTAATTAAATTTGTAGGTTGGACTTCTATTTCTTTTTTAAATGTTTTCATTTAATTGTTCAGATTTTTATTAAAATTTGCAAGATATATTTAGAAATTGGCAGCTTAATTACCCTACAATTCCTGAATTAAAATTTATAATGTAGATTTCAAACAGCCCTTTCTTTGTTTAATTAGCCTACTATTACATAATATTTAAAAACTAGTTTGGTAATGGTTGGTTTCTTAGAAGAGTTTTGTGACAGTTGTAGCTTTGTAGGCACATCATAAATTTGAAATTTAAGAATATTTTCACAAGATTTAAAATTTCTTATCATAATGCAATACAAAATATATAATTTTATCATTATTTTTTTTCTATAATACAAATAGGATACTTAAAAAATACTAATATTTTATGAAAGCATATATAACTTAAAATTCATTAAGCTTGTTGATAATACCGATATAATTAAATCACATTTTTTTTTGTAAATTCATAATTAACAAATCATAAGAGCATAAAAATGAATAATTGGAGATCATGAGTTGGTACTTCCCTAAATTGACAAAATTGATTGTCCCCACACTCTTCCCAACTGTCTGATTTTTCATTTTTGATATGTAACTGTCTGATTTTTTTTGAAACTATTTGACAGTGGCTGTCAAATTACTGTCTGATTAAAATATGACATTAAATTTTCAAAATAGGTACGATTCTGAGCTATCATTAATTGATTGGTTTTGAATTTTAAGCACTTGCGGCAATTATATATCCATTTGTCTTTGTTTTTGTTTTGTCCAATATATATATCAATCTATAGCAGGGGTGCAAAAGGATAGCGATAAAATTATATCTGTGTTTGTTTTAATTTTTTGGATACAGATACGGATATAGATCGGATATTAAACGGATATGAATACATATATCTATTTTTATAATGATAAATAACATTAATTTTTATAATATATATTAAACTATGAGGAGGGTTCCAATGTCTCATCTTTTTCTTTTTTGAGGGTCCGGTGGCAACCAGCCATCAGACGATTTTCATTGATAATAAACTTATTTACAGTATGTCTCATCTTTTTCATACCTCATCATACTTCATATTTTATATCTTCGTTTTCAAAGACTAAATTGTCAATCTGAACCGTTCAACATAATAGTTGTACTAAAATATGCATGGAGATAAAATTTTATATTTTTTTAGAATATTTTTACTATTTTTTAAGATAGGTACAAAATCATTGTTTTTGAACCGTTGAAAAAAGGTGTTTTACTACCCATCTTAAAAAATAGTAAAAAAAAATTCGAAAATTATAAAATTTCATCCCTAACCATATTTTAGTATATATATCACGTTGAACAGTTCGGAATGACAATTTAGACTTTGAAAATGAAGATATAAAATATGAGGTATGACAATATATGAAAAACATGAGGCATTGGAACCCTCCTATTAAATTATATGATATATATTTACTATTTAGACATGAATAATTTAAACTTAAAACCATATTCATATCCGTATCCGCACAGATATTTATATATCAAATATTTGTATCTAACCTTCGAATACAGAAGATAATATCCGATCCGTTTGCATTCCTAATCTTATAAATTGAATTTTTTTTGTCATATAAATTTTTAAATTTTAATGAAAAATATTACTATTAATTTTCTTCATAAATGCAATTACATGATATTTATTCATCTAGTCCTCTAATCTTAATTTTATGATTCCTCTCCTTTCATGAATATTTTAATTGTACCTACCTCCTCAGTTGTAGATAACTAAGTGTCGTAATAATACTTTTTAATTTTCCTTTTTGATGAGACTTACTGATCATCGTTTTTTCTTGTGAAGTTGCTTCACGAAAGAGAAAACAAAAGAAAAGGACCAATGATACATTAAATTAATATAATTGTCAATGTCTCGTTCAAAATGGATATTAAATTAATGTTAGAATAACTTTTCACAAATATAACAAATCGTTGATTGTAGGCTGATCATATATAATTTGTATGACATGATCATGAAAAGCATATGAACTACATATTATTGGTAGTTATGGTTTTGTGATCACTGTATAAACACATAATATGTGAAAAGTGCAAAGATCCCTTGAATAAACACAATATATTATTTTTTAGAAGGGTGGGACATTTTTATATATCTCTAGTTCAACCACCTATCAAAAATCAAAATGTAAACATAAAATATGATTAAAAGGAAGTCAGCTTTTTCAGAACATTTAGAAGTTCTCATATAATTGTTATATATCTAGAATAGTCAAAGTGTACTTTAAAATCATTAAAAGTGGTATGATATAATTTCGAATTCATGGTACGTTTGTATAAATTTTAAAACTAAGAATCAATATTTGATTTAGTGATAAAAAAAAAAAAAACAATGTTCTCCATATTAGATATTACATAATTGAATGAGAGAATTTTTATACAGATATTAATTAGTTGATAGCTTGATTCCTCGCATCTTCTAAAAACAAGTTTTACTATGAATTTTTTTTACAATTTGAGTGCTTCATATTTGTTTCTGTTCTTCATCAAAAATTGAAATATTATATTTGATAAAAAGGAATCTAACATGCGACACCTCTAATAATAAAAAAAAACCCTTTCCTATATTATCACAATGCCCTATAACCTACGATGCTGCAATGAAACCAATGAACTATGATGAACCGATTTTTTTTTTTTTTTTTTTTTGGTATCGGAGATCACTAAAATATAATTTAAATATCTTAAAATATTAAATTAATTCATATTTTTACTAAGGTAGAATTTCTAATTCTTAATATCTGGCCCTAATCAGTTAAATTTATAACGGTTGGATTGTAAAATTCTTATCCTTGGATTGGTAGGAGTTCAGAAAATCTCTATTAGTGAAGGATTGGAATTAAAAAATCATATCCTTCATGGACTAGATTTTCATATTTTTATTCTTAATTTCTTTTGGGCTGAGTCACACTCCACAAAAGCTTGGCCCAAAGTCATGTCGGCCCAAAGTCATAAAAACTAACAAGCTTTAATTTGACGAGTTTGAAGCTTAACAAAACTTCACAATGTACATACAAAAATGTGCTTAGTATATAAAGAGAAAAACTTTGGCAGGAAATTTACTTCAGTCAAAAGCTGGTAGATCATCTGACCACGAATTTACCAAATAATACATAAACAACATATTTAACTCCTAAATCATAACAGGTACTTTTCAAAAATATACATAACACAACAACCACATCATATCATACACTAGATAGAACTCACAACTTGCTCACCCTACTTGCATGCGCTCGGATCTAACAAACAACCTACGCCACCATACCTGAAATGCCGTGCTAAGATTGGGGCATTCCGTTCCCTTTACCGAGAAAAAATTAAACCACTCTTCGAATAGCCTTTGCTGTTGCACAAGTGGAAGAGTTAGTAAAGCCTTCCCTAGGGTTTCTTCAAACATCCTAAAATCTAACCCTTTTGGGCATCGTTTCAACCACCCAAAATCTAACAAAATTGGTCTAAACCAACTGTTAAAAATTCGTAAACGCACGTTACCTTTGCATTGCAATTTTCCCTTTCCTAAGGCAATGAAAACACAAACCGAGACACGACTCAGTTCATATCTCACCATAGGAGAATACTTCTCGTGCAATTTCACCAACTCCTCTTGGTTCCCCCATAAATCTACAAATTCTTCGGCCATGTTATTTCTTAGAAGTATTTCAAAAAGCCATGTTAGGTTCTCGACTTGGGTAGAGACCCGTTCGATCAATGGTTTAGTACTCACTGATTTCTCTTCACTAAAGAGATCTTTTAAAGTGCTCAAACATGAATTGCAAAGTTGGTACAGGCTGTCTCGGTTAATCCTCGTATGGTCTTTCTGATAAACTGAACTCTCACATAAGATGCTGTTTACCAAAGATTGCATGTCTTTCCTTGCACTACCATTGGATGAGTTTGCTATTTGCCGTATGAGGTGCACAGCTAGATCACCTTCTGCTGAGCTGGCAACATTGGGTTTTTGATTTAATCGCAGTACTATATCATCAACAATCGGTTGTTCCAATTTTATTTTTGAAAAGAGGATTTTTAATTTCTCCTCTTCGTTTTCAGTCCATGGTGCCGCTTCAATGTACTTTAAGCATGAACTGATGCCTCTTTCATACTTTATTGTACTCATTACCTAGAATGAAAAAGATATTTGATCAGTAACATATTATAAATAGAACAATTATTTCATTCACATATTTCCTGAAACAATTATTTATGGCTTTGAAGAAATCCCCCCTAGAAGAAATGGCATTCTATACACAAGCTATGCCCAGAGACAAAATTAACATCAGAAATAGGGGGAATTTCATGTATACCCCTCAGAACTAAGTATTTCCCCCTCTAAACTTCGAAATTACATATTTCTCCCTCTAAGCTTCAAAAACTCACAAATTTACCCATTTTATGGTCTTTTACATTAAAACTTGCTTTAAATTTATAAAATACCCATTTTACCGTTAATTAAAAATATAAAAAGTATGTAGCATGTTTAAGAAAAAATAGTAATTTTGAAGTCTAGAGGGGGTATGTAATTTCAAAATTTTGAGGGTGATACGTAATTTTGAAATTTTTGAGGGGTATACGTGAAATTTTAAAAAAATGGTAATATGAAGTAACGAATGTGCAGAGAGATACATTACAAATTAGAGAAGAATATTAACTTATTAATTAACAAAAAAGTACCAATCTTTGATAAATAAATAAATGAAAGAGAGAACTTTTCACCTCAAGTAAATCAATTGCATGTGAAACTCCATTTTTCACAATTGACCTCATCAAATCTTTCTCACTAAATTCAATCAACTCAATAGCGTACTTGTACAAATCCACATTGTCCACCTCTATAGCCATTGTATCATTTTCAATTAAACCCTTGAAAAACACACTATTCTCGCACAACACTCCCCGATCCATCAACTCCACCAAAACCTCCTTACCATCCTTCCCTTTCACCTCAAACTTGAAATCCGCACACACTTCCTCCTCACTGACAAGGAGAGAACTTTCCTCTATACACGCCGTAGCTGGTGTGGAAGTGGAATCGACGACAACTGCAACCAAATCTGTAGCCATTTGGTCAGAATCGATCGGGGAAACTCTCCCCGGGGACAGAATACGACGGCTGAGGAAGGGTCGTGGGTTAGGGTTAGGGTTAGGGTTTGGGCTTGGGCTAGGGTTGAGGTTCGTGGATTGAGCGGGAGATTTGACAGGGATTTTGCGATCGGGGCTCGCAGGAGGAGGAGAGAAAGAACAGCACCAGGTGGAGGCGCGGCGGCGGTGGTGCGCCGCCATTGGAGCTGAGGTTAGGTCTGAAGGAAAGTATTACAGGGACGAGAGAGGAGGAAGTAGTAGTACTACGATCTTTTTCATTTTGCTCCCTTTCTCTCTTTCCGAGGCTTTGCTTTGGTAGAGTTGGAGTGTAGTTCCTAAGATTGGGAAATTCAATTACCTAAAGTAACTTAAATTTTGAGAATAGATCAGGATCGTCAGATCTGTTTCGATAAGAATATTGAAGAGACTCGGATTCTAATCGAACGGTCCCTATGTAAAATTAAAATGAGTTACTATAGGGGAATCGTACACTGGTAGAGTTGGAGTGCAGTTCATGGGATTGGCTAGCAATTGAGATTTTTCTCTAGTTAATATATTGACTTCATCTCCATTAGTTAATTATGTTGGAATGTATTATAATCATACTTGCAATTGGTAGTCTTTTGGAGGGTAATATTTTTGTAAGCAAAAATTATTGAAAATATAATTATTTATAGGTTATTGCTTTTATTAGAGGGTTCAATTCTGTATATAAATACTAATATATTAATTCGTACTAATATGATTTACTCGGTGGTAAGAACTGGAGTGTCCATTAGTAGATAAATGGAGAGATTCAGCAACGAGTGTTGGTTTGGTAAGGGGAGAAAACATTGGATTCCTGAAGTATGGAGATATAATTGCGTCAACAAAAGATGGCGAAAAAGAGGAAGTTGTTACAGTACGAACAATCCGCTACATTCTTTATACAACCAAAAAGTGTACTACCTAGCTATCCTGATGACACCACGAGCAACAGAGTTTACTTATTAGATATAGTGGACACGTGGCTAGCAACAAGTGGACCATAAGGATCGTCAAACATCCACCTTTGCAGGAAATCTGATACGAATGTGTACAGCGAACGTAAGCCTCACAGGCTGGAGGGATCGGATCTGCGTGCTTCCGTAGAATGGTGGGCAACCGCGCTGATTTGGGCCCCACTATCCAGAAAAAATCAACGAAAATGAACAAAAAAGGATGCCCACATGCAGGATCGAACTACAGACCTTCAGTTTACAAGACTGACGCTCTACCACTGAGCTATACGGGCAGTTTTGTTCTGGATTTTTCTATATTATATAAAATGGAAGAAACTTTCCACCGAAGTAACCGATTTTGCGACTTTAGTTAAGTTCGATAAAGTGAACTTCATACGAATGGGGGTCCGCTTTAGTAATCAATAACAAACGGTGGAGTAGTATGGAGGGGTAAAACCGTAAAAGTAAAGACTCTGATGTTACTTCAAGATTTCACAAGATCTTTACAGTTTCATAAATTGGAAGGTACAAATCTAAGATATCTAGAATATGAGAAGATATTTGGGAGACAATGCTCAGAATTTTTTTTTTTAAAACATAAATAAAAAATTAATATTTTATCAAATTAACTTTGATTGTTGTGATTTTTACAAAAACTACAAGAACTGAGATGTTATTTCTGTCCGACTTTTTTTTTTTTTAGGGATCGAAATAACATTTCAGTCTGGACCATTTTCATAGATTCCAATAAAAAATGATGATAAAACTTGTGAAAACACTTCAGACTAAAATGATATTTCGGTCTCAAAAAAAAAAAATTAGACCAAAATGACATTTTGGTTCTTATAATTTTTGTAAGAACCAAAGCAATAAAATTTGTTTGCTAATTTTTTTATTTATTTATGTTTTAAAAAAAAAAATACCATTGCTCATGTTTGACGAGAAATAAGGTTTAAGCTGTCAAATAAATACTTCTTATTCCTTCGTTTAAGATATACTACAGATTTAAGTCAAGTCAAACCACCTTTTCAGATCGGGTTAATTTTTTTATGTCTATGGCTCTCACTTTCAGAGAGAATTTTTTTTTACCTCTTTCCTCAATTAATATTTTAAGACGTGACTTTAAGGAACAAGTTTCAACAAATAAGATAGTTTAAGTCACTTTAATTTGAAGTAAGTAAATTCTTCTTAACTTTAAGTAGCAATCAAATATGACCCAAAAAAAATGTGATTATCAAAATCAAATTATTAGTTGTAACATATGTCAACAATACATGAAGTGTGTGATTAGATATAAAAAGAAGAGCTACAGACCTTCAGTTTACAACACTAACGCTCTACCACTGAGCTATACGGGCAATTTTGTTCTGAATTTTTATATATTATACAAAACGGAAGAAAGTTTTCAATTTTGTTCGATAAGGTGAACTTTATACGAATGGGGGTCTGCTTTATTAATCAATAACAAATGGAGTATGGAGGAATTCGTATCCTCTACATTAACTCAAAAGAGAATCTTTTGAGTTAATAAATATTGATCATCCGATTTGTTTTAAAATTTGTGCAGACTAAATTCGCATTAATATTAAAGATTTCTCTATATCATAAGTAGAAATCAGATTGACCCCATTTAAAATCAGACGGTTGAGATTCATTAACTCAAAAGATTTCTTTTTGAGTTAATGCAGAGGATATGCATTCGAGTATGGAGGAGGTAAAGCCGTAAAAGTAAGGAATGTGATTGTTACTTCAAGATGTCACAAGATCTTTACAGTTTCATGAATTGGAAGGAATAAATCTTACATATCTAGGATATGTTTGGATGTATTGAGAATAGCGAGAATAGCTAGCTATTCCGAATAGCGTTGTTATGATCCATCCAAACGTACTCAATTGCTATTCGGAATAGCGAGAATAGTGATGTTCTCGCTATTCTCGTTGTTCCAACAAAAAGTAGGAATAGCATTTGTTGCAAAGAATGCATCTAAAGAATAGCGGTTCTATTCCAAATAGTGCATCCAAACAACATTTCAGCTATTCCGAATAGCTTAAGTTAGCACTATTCTCTTTACCATGCTATTCTTATTTGTTATTCTCAACAGCAGCTATTCTCGCTATTCTATAGTGTATCCAAACGCACCCCTAAAATATGACAAGATATTTCGGAGACTGCTCATGTTTCACGAGAAATAAGGTTTAAGCTGTCAAATAAATACTTCTTATTCCTCAATAACTTACCATGGTTTAAGATATACTACAGATTTAAGTTAAGTTAAACCACCTTTTTTGATAGGGTTAATTTTTTTATGTCTATGGCTCTCACTTTCAGAGAATTTTTTTTTTTTTACCTCTTTCCTCAATTAATATTTTAAGACGTGACTTTAAGTAACAAGTTTCAACCAAATAAGATAGTTTAAGTCACTTTAATTTGAAGTAAGTAAATTCTTCTTAACTGTAAGTAGTAATCAAATATGACCCAAAAAAAAAATGTGATTATCAAAATCAAATTAATAGTTGTAACATATGTCAACAATATACGAAGAGTGTGATTAGATATAAAAACGAGATTAAAGCTAGGGTGTGATGAGCACAACTTTAAAAGTATATCGGAACGACTTCAAGCACCGAATTCAAACCGTTGAAATCAATTTACTTCATTAATAATGTATGTCCATGCAAAATTTTAAAAGTTTCGAGTTTATTTGCTACAAGGTCAAACGGTCAAAGAAATTAATTTTTTATAAGTTAATTTATAAGTTGTTTTATATATTCAATTTTTATCATTTCTTTTACTGCTTAACCTTATAGCAAATAAACTCAAAACTTTCAAATTTTTGCATGTACATACATCACTCATAAAGTACATGGATTTCAAGAGTTTGAGTTCAATTTTTGAAGTTAATCCGATATATTTTTAGAGTTGCACTAAACTCTTTTTGTGAGCACATCACACTCTAACTTTGCTCTAAAAAGGATATCAAAGAGTTGTAACAAAATATCAAAGAATATAAGAGTTATTCCTAGATATTAGGGAATATCGAAGTTGTACTAATATAATATTTCGTCTCTTGAGATATCTTGAAATTCAATTTGCCATCTATAATTAGAGGTGCCCCTCTTCCTTTGTGTGAGTCAAACAAATATTTCGTCTCTTGTATTTGACAATTTTATATTATCATTCTCGAGGGTCTATAGTTTTTAATTTTTTTTATTTCCGAGTTTAATGGCATTTTATTGCGCAAAATAAGTGTTTTCAACTCTGTGATTGTTGATACAGTAAAATTAGTGTCTTGTTTACTTCATCATATTATTCTCGTTGTATTTGAAGTTCCTCATAAATAGTGAAAATTATAGGCCGCAATTTGCTGGCAACTTAAGATATCACTGTGTTATAGTTTTTATGTATTTATGTCGAGGATTAATAACAAAACACATAAATATATAAAGCCCAACGATGCAAATCCTAATTTTTGTGCGGTCTGGTTGTGCAAAATTCCCTACTGAAAATGCTTATAAATATTCAATTTTTACAAATTTACAAGTCCATTTTTAAGAGGCCGAAAAAAAAAAAAACTTTGCAAACTGTTTTGATGGCTTTATGAAGGGTGCCATTTGATGCTGCATCCAACACTAGAAATGAAATTGAAATAAATTAAGATTAGCTGTAACTAAAAAGATTAATTAATGTAAAAGATTAGTAAAACAAATCTTTACCTAGGTTTTTGCTCCACGAGCAATTTCTGGCCACTAAGAACACAATCTATTGCCTGACTCAAATCCCTACAATTGAAAAATATGCATATTATTTTGAGATGTAATTAGCACTCAAAACCTTTTGCATCACGCACCCTGTATTTTGTCGATATTTGCTGAGAATCATCAATTTGTTTCATCTTTTTGCAACAGAAGCCAACTGTTTTGAAACATTTGCAAACTAGTCCCAGGCATTTAGTGTCCAATTTTAAAAATGTTTGCCCAACTTGAAACATTTTACATCACTTCTTTCAAAATTCAAATTTGGGTAAAATCTATAGAAAGATGTACTCTTTTGGGGTTTGGAAGTCTATGTAATTGCAAATATAAAAAGTTAAATGCTTCTTTTTATTATCATACAGAACAAAGTTGGCTGCAATTACCAAAATAACCCAAATTTTATTCACTACATAGCAGGTCATGGTCAAAAGGGTATTCAGGTAATTACCGTCCGGTAACTGGCAAACTATTGCTCGGCCTTGAATCATCAAATTGACCATGGTATACTAATTCAAAAGGTCTCCTCCCATCCTGTTCCAATACATAATTTACACTGGTAAATTAAAAATCTGCTTTTGAATTTGCAAAAAAAAAAGATTCATGTGTATTGGGTATATGATAAATTGGTGATATTAATGCAACCAAGTACCTTTTTGAAGAGGAAAAATTCAGGCGTGCATACTGCACCAAAAGCACGTGCTACTTCCTGAGACTACATGTGAAAAAATTCAAAGACATATAAAATTAATGTGATAGTTATAAGACTAACGTGCTTCTAAACCATCTCAAATAAGATCTAATCTCCATTATAATATAAAAGGTTGATATAAAAAGTAAGTAATGAGCATAAAATTACTTCATCAAATAAATAGGGGAAAGGGTAACCAAAGGACTTCGCATCTTCGGCCATAAATTCTGGTCCATCCTGAAAAATCAACACATTTACAATTTAGTCCTGAAAAGTCAACATATTCCAATTCACTGTCTTAAATTCTGAATGCAAAATAACCTGAGGATGGGTAATTATGGAATTTGAAGAAATTGCCACTACTGCTAAATCCTTCTGCAAAGTACCCAACACAAGCCAGAACAGAAAATTAAAAAAATCAGAACTATTATATTTTTTATATCAGATGCATAAATCAATAAAATAAAACAAAACTTTACCGTCATATAGAATCTCGTAAGTTTAGTGATCTCTTTCTTTAAGTGCTTGACAAATGGGCAGTGGTTACATATGAACATCACCTTGACCGATGAATAAAACAATTAGGCATTAAAAGAGTGAAATATTTTCATATCAGATTTCTGTTGCAGATACTTTCCGGAAAAAGCTATAAACTTAGCAATATATAAAATATGGGAAAATTTAGGTTTTAGTCCTCATACTTTGTCACAAATTGGTCCTTGAACTTTCATTTACACTTAGTCCTTAAAGTTAAAAAAACAAAACAAAAACAAATTAGTCCCTTTACTTTTAAAAAATGACTACATTAGTACTTCCATCGGTTTTTCGAAGGGGTCAAGATTTTAACAGAGCAGTTTTGGTTTCATGCAGCGCATGGACTATAGAATTAAAAAGCTTCAGCATATGGTTTGTGCGCTGCATGAGCCAAAACTGCTCCGTTAAAATCTTTGCCCAACGAAAGTTCATGTACCAATTTGATTCTTTTGGGGTACGTTTGGATGAGGCAAAGAATAGTGCTAATTCGGATTAGCGACTATTCCAAACTACTATTCTATGTTGCATGTGTTTGGGTTAGCCAAAATAGACTATTCTTTGTTTGTCTTTTATGGTTTACCATACTATTCTACCAATCCAACCAAAAGTTGGAATAGCTCACTATTCTAACCAAGCCTTCATCCATAATTGGAGGACTAAAATCTAAATTTTTCCATAAAATATCTAAACACCATACCAGCAAAGCAGGATTTCCCTCGAAATCATCCAATTTTACAGTTTTTCCAGTCAGCGGCTCCGGAAGCTGTGTAAAATCAATTCAAAATCCAAACTTAAATATTCATAATCAGAAAATGTATATCTAGTATTTCATCTTAAAGAAAAAAAAAAAAATAACCTCGAAGTATGGAGCTCGAAATCCGAGAGAGACGCCAGTGGATTCGGTCCGGGCCGCCCGAATCCGTAGCGAAGCGGGTCTTCGAGTTCTAACGGGTAGAATCCGTAAAGACCGACGGTATTGAGTGCTGGCGGCAGGGAAGAGAGATGACGTGGCAGAGCACGTGGTAGAGGCCGTACGGAGGATATAAGGAGAAGAGAGGAGCACGGCCGTAGAGGAACCGTACGCACGTGCCAGCACAGCCATATCTGATATCTCTCTCTCGTACCAGTTACCAGTCTCTAGTTGTTGCTGCTCAGTAGAAGGAATACATATCGCAAGAGGTAACAGAAATTTAGAGCTAGATCTGGTCCGTTCGATCTGCTCCGGTACGAATATTAAAGAAGTACGTGACTTCTGTCAAACCGTTCGATCTAATCTCTAATATTCTGTTACCTCAGGTGATATAGACTCGGAAACCTGGAAGGGTTTCCTGATGAATTCGTATCTATTTCTGTTTGGATCTGGACCATCCAATTGGTCATTGGCACGACTATTAATGTGGCCCAGTGCGTTCCACCACGTCCCGGATTGGCCCAGATTGTGATCGGACGGCTATGATCTAAAGGAAATATTTTGTTATCTCTGAGGATATAGATTCCTTGATCCAATCGACAATCGCCATAATGAGTGTCACCGTGGATGGCTCCGAGTTTGGTATTACCTTTGTCGGTTCGGTTCGGTTCAATTCGGTCTAAATCGAATTAAACAAGTAAATTAAAAATTATATTCATTTTTCAAAAACTAAACCGAATCAAATTAAAATAGAATAAGAACTGAACCGAATAAATCAAAATAAATTGTGGCTTTTTTCGTTGAATTGAAAATTTGAAATATGACATTAATTATAAAAATAAACATTTTTTGTTATTTTCTATAAAGATGGATTGAAATTTTTTGTTAGGTTCGGTTTAATCAGTTTTAAATCGAACTAAACAATCTACATAATGTTGTAATTTTTATTTTTGTTTAAATGTTTGGTTCGAAAGAGAAATAAGTTTAAAAATTTCGGCTAGTTTGATCTAACTGGTTTTAAAATTTCTAAATTAAATTCATCTATTTAACTGGAAAAATAGAACCGTCAAAACCGAAATCTCTCCATTCGCTTTAAAACCAATTAAACTAAATTTGATGAACACTCCTAATCCCATCTGTTGTATTTTAAAATTTGTTTATAATTGTATCCGTTGTCTGCTGCATTTGCTTTATCTATCTTACGCTGACAAGTTACAAGTAAACATATAATTAATTAGTAAATATTTGAGGAATTAAATGTTTTCATTGTTTATGTTTTCATCATTCTTTCATTTTTTAACGTTAATAACTTAAAATTTAAAATTAAAATATTAAAATAAAACTATTACGTTTAATTTATATAATTTTTTATGCATGTACAAATGATTATAACATTTCAATTTTATTTTGATCTGAGTTGCAAAACTACATTGATATAGATAAATTATGGATGCTGATTCTTAAGGATTTATATTAAAATAAAATTGGAAAGTGATAAAAAGTTTATGTACATAAAATAAAATAATATAAATTACATCTAATGGTTACATTTTGAAATATAACTTTTAAAGTTTTTGTTATTAGAAAATTAAAAAGTAAAAAGTAAACTTATAATTAAAGACAAAAAATGAAGACATTTGAATCATCCTCATAAATCAATGACTTATATTATTTAATCTAAAATTAGCAAATAAAAAAATATATATTACATTTAATATAAAAAATATTGTTTTCATTATTTTTAAATAGAATAAAACACAAGTTATTAAGCAAAATTATATAAAATATTATGTAAAATAATTTCATTAAAAATTTCTAATTAAATAAAATTGAGTAAAGTATTGTAGATAAGTCAATCTCCTTATAATTATTATATTATTAAAAGTACAAATAAAAAAATATTTATCAATTACAAATAGAATAATGATACAAAATAGTCCTCGTATCCTTATCCAATAAGTTACAACTAATCTTTTTATTCGTAACCTTAGCTGATAAAATTATTGTTTTTAATAATTTAAAAAATCATAATAGACAAAAAATAATTCTTTAATAGGATCATGGTCATGGCCTAACCAACCAGTAACCATTAAAAGGGAGAAATCAAAAGATTGGGAAATACTAATTTATTCTTCCAAAATTAATCCTTCATGGAAATTTAAACACTTATCTTCATTCTCTATTCTTATTTGCTTCAAGATACTGGCTCTAAAAGGCCAAAGAGCCTCTGACAATAATATATACAAGTAATTAACAAATAAATAAAATATGCAAAAGCTTTGACAACTACCAATAATCTCCACAGGAGCATTTACCCAAATTAAATCTATGTAAACGGGTTGAGTCTCTAACCAAAATTTCCCTCTTTTCACTATCCGATAACAACTTGATCACCTCATGGCAATCATTACAAACTCTCTGGTTCTTAACAATTCTAATTGGAGCGAAATCGGGTAAATCTGTTAATCCGATGCAAACCGCCAACAGTTCGCCATGGATTTTTACTGAATTACCCTTCTCCAATTTGTTACTGGTATGAAACTCCATTTCCCATATCTTGCTGTCACTATCCTTGTTCTTCTCCTTTGTATCAAGTAAGAATTTGTGGACTTCTTTGTAAATTGAGCTATATCGGGCTGGTAAAAAATTAGTTGATCCATCAGTAAAAACTTTAACGGGCCCACAGGTTTCAATCCAAGTAAAACCTGTTTCTCTAACAGCTCCTCTTTCCCTCATTAAACCTCTTGTTTTCATAGCCAATGAAAACTTCCCCATACTCATATAAATGTTGTATAAAATGATGTAAGCAGCAGCATTTAACGGTTCAAGCTCTATTAACCTCTCTCCTACCTTCATAGCCCGATCTTTATCTCTGTTTAGTTGACAAGCCTGAAAAAGAGTGTGCCAGATTAAAGGATTGGATTTGAACCTGGAACCCGTTATGAAATCCTCGGCCTCTGTTAGCCTTCCAGCACGGCCCAGCAAGTCAACCATGCAAGCCATGTGGTTGACAGTTGGAGAAAATCCATAGTATTTGATCATTGTCTCGTAAAACCTATAATAAAAAAAGACAAAGGAACTAAATAGGTGTTACTTCTTTTGTACTTGGTACAAGCCAGTGTGGTACCCGCAGAGCATCCATGGTATTGGTACATGCTTGCATGGTACCAGATAACCTGTATATATAGTCTGTGCGAGAAACAGGAACTACATATGATTGGTGCTTGTGAGTAGGGTTGTTCAAATGGTCGGTTCGGTTAAAACTGAATTAAAATAATCAAACCAAAATTTCAAAAATCTAACCGAACCAACCGAATTAACTTGTCAACCGAATAACACCAAACAAAAAAAAACCCGAAGTAAATTTCGGTTGTTTGGTTGAATCGAAATAAGAGAGATTAAATTTCAGAAGGTCAAAACTCAATACATACTCAAATACATTTAATAAGCATAGAAAAAAATATCAAGATATATATTAGTCAATCCGAAATAAGAGAGATTAAAAAACCCGACGTAATTCAAGTACATATCAATTAAAATTCAGTTTGTTTGGTGAAACTAAAATAAGAGAGATTACACAGAACCAAATATAAAAAAAAAAACGAAGTAATTCAAAAATTCAACCGAACCAACCATTTAATCCAAAATTTGGCAGTTCAGTTGAAAATCAAATAAATCAAATCCAATGAACACCCCTAGTCAGAATGTGTGTATGTGGATGAAAGTGTGCATGCTGCTGTCTGGTTATGTGTGTGCATGAGAGAGAGAGAGAGAGAGAGAGAGAGAGAGAGAGAGAGAGGAGAAATAATCCTGACCTAATTCCATCTTCAATTTTCCCACAATGGCTGCAAGCGGTAAGAATTGCCAAAAAGACCTTTTCATTTATTCTAAACCCACGCCTTTCCATTCCTTCGAAAAGCTCCACGGCCTCACTGCCACAACCGTTAACACCATAACCCGAAACCATACCAGACCATGAAGAAGTATCGAAGCAATCTATCGCATTGAAAACCCTAATTCCGGCCTTTATATCCCCAGTTTTACTATACATACCAATCAATGAATTACAACAAATCCTGTAACTATCAAGCCCTGATTTGATCACGTAAGCATGGATCCCCTCTCCAATTCGAATTAAACCCATATCCGAACAACCATTTGTTAAACTTGATAAGATGAAACCATCAGGGTATAACCTAAGAAACAAAGTTTCTTTGAACAAATCAAATGCCTTTTTTAAATGCCCATTATGAATATAAGCATTGATCATAGTACCCCAAACAAAAACATCTTCCTTTGAAACCATATCAAAACATTTCAAACAATCAGCAATCAAACCTGAATTTGAATAGAGAGAAATTAGAGCATGGCCAACAAACCTGTCATGTTCAAGCCTGTTCCGAACCACGTGCGCATGAATTTGCCTTCCAAATTCAATTTCATTTATTAAATGACAAGCCTCTAGCACACTATTCAAAGTATTTTTAGATGGCCTGATTCTCCTCCTTAGCATCTCACAGTATAGCTTTAGTGCTCCGATCCTAATTTCCCTATTTGTTTCGTTTTCTAACCGGCAAAAGCCAGCAATCATGGCATTAAATACCACTACATTTGGATTTGGAATATTTTGAAATATTTTAATTGCCTCCTCTAAACAACCACTTTTTGCATAGAGATCGACCAAGGCACTACCTACAAATAAATTCAAATCCAAACCAACTTTTACCACACAACCATGTATCACCCTTCTTATTTCATCACAATATAAAGAAGCATTGCATGCTTTGAGAACCGTGCAAAGAGCAAAGTTGTTAAGCCTGGCCCCTGACCAATGCATCCAAACTAGAACTTCTATTGCCATCTCAGGCCGGATAGATTTTGCATAGGCACTGGCAAGTAAATTCCATGAACTTTCATTTACTTCTTTAGCTCGGTCAAAAACTAATCTCACATCACCTATCATGCCACATTTAGAATACATATCCATTACAGAATTCACAGAAAACGGGCTAGTAAGCAACCCGTTAACAACGACTAACCCATGAATTATTCTACCATGCTTTAAATCCTCTAACCCGGCACACGCACTATGTGCACCGGCATATCCATATTGATCAAGAAAAACTCTACCATTTCTTGCATTTCTAAAAGCATCTAACGCACTATCATACAAATCCAATTGAGAGTAGCCAGAAATTAAAGTGTTCCATGTGACGGAATCTCTCACAACCATTTTGTCGAACAGTTGACGGGCAGTCAGCATGTCACCACATTTACAATACAAGTTGAGGAGTATATTGTGCATGTATAGACCGGGTTTATAGTCGGTTCTGATCATGAGAGAATGAAGAAGCTTTCCGAGGTGCAAAGACCTGGTCTTGGTGCACTGAAGAAGAAAGCGGGCGTAAGTGGCAGTCTCCAACCAAACTCCCAGTCGTTTGTTCGATGAAATAATTCCATTAGAGTTAGGGTTAGGGTTAGGGTTAGGGTTTGTGTAGAGAGGTTGAGATTCTTGTGACAAGGGAATAGCCATTGATTGGTGGCGCGAGATTTCTGTTTGGGGTTTTGCATTTCAAAGAGGGAGAATAAAATGGCGAGGGTTCAATATTCTCGCACTAACGGTTAACGGGTCAAATTAGAGATCCGCTTCTGTTAACCATATATCGGGTTTGATATTTTAAGGTCCAATAGTTCGATAGTCACAGTATAAACTAACTTAAATTATGAAAAAATAATTAAACATTCTCACGTAACCAGTTACGATTGGACATGACATGTGAGTCACAGCGTGACTTGCGTGCCATGACCACCTCTCAACATTTTGGTTACAGCACAGCACGTGTCACTGTTTACTTGGTCACAACACGGCACAAGACTAAAATCACGGCATGTTAGTCACAGCACGACACGTTTTTTCCACTCTAGCCGGGCTTATCAAACATTTTGTTCTTCATCTGAAAAGGCGGTAGCTCGAAGTGAATTCGTATTGGTATTGCAGAGGATTACCTTCACTTTACGGTTTGAGATTAAATCTCAAACCGATTTGTAATTCAGGTTAATATAGAGGCAGTATTATTGGGCTTTGAGATTCATGTCAAGTTAAAAAGAACAGTCCAGATTTAGTAATTGTAAAAGATTCCCTTATCAGGTATTGGAGAGGATGCGAATTCGCTCGAAGTAGGGGTGAAACGGAACGGATATGGTAAAATAATATATGTATTTCTGTTTTTATTTTTCGGATAAGGATACAGACTTATTATCAGATGAATATAGATACGAATCCGAATCAGATTGGATATTTATGAAAATAATATATAAAATATTAAAATTTATAATATTTATCTAATTATAATGTTAAATAACATAATTTTTTTTATAATATATATTAAAATATATGATATATATGGCTGTGGCTAATTTGTTGCCGGCAGCATTTCTGTTGGTAGTGCTGCCGCTGTTTTTTTTTATTTTTTGATGTCCAAACAATAAATCCAAACCGTTAGATGTTTAATCTATATTATAATCTACTTGGAGACCAAATTTTACATTTTTTGGAGTTTTTTTACTATATATTAAGCTAGTTTGAAAACTGCTGATTTCAATGCTGCAGAAATTTACTGAAATCAGCGGTTTTCAAACCAGCTTAATATATAGTAAAAAAATTTCAAAAAATGAAAAATTTGGTCTCCAAGTAGATTATAATATAGATTAAACATCTAACGGTTTGGATTTGTTGTTTGGACATCACACTGCTAAATATAGCGCCGAAAGCACCTCTGGTGAAATGCTGCTAGCAGCAATTTAGACAGACCCGATATATATATACTATTCAGATACTAATAATTGAAACATAAAACCATATCAATATCTTTATTCACACGGATATTCATATATTAGATATCTACATCTAAGTTTTCAAATACGGATCCTATCAATACGGGTCAAATACTATCCATACTGTTTCCACCCGGCCCTATATACCTTCAACTGATAATTTTGATCTCAAAATAGTCAGAGGTCTTGGCTCAAAAAAAAATTTTAAATGTTTTTTATTTTTATATTTTTCAGATAAAATATGAAAGTATCCGTAGTTCAGAAAATAAAAAAATATACCTTACTCCTTACTCTAAAGTTTATATGTTCTCTAAAAATTTATAAAATCCTTTTAACAAATATGTTTCTATTTTTATATTTTTTTTCAAAAAAGAAAATTATAAAAATATACTTAAGATTAATTTTTTTTATATATAAAATTACGCCTTACTAAAGTATTTTTCCTAAAATATACTTTTATTCATGTGTTTTTCTCAAAAAAAAAAATTCAAAATAATTATAAAAGAGTAGGGTTTCAAATGTCTCATGTCTTATTGTGTCTCACATTATTTATCTTGGTTTTAATATTTAAATAATCAGTTCGAACCGTTCAACATAATATCATATTAAAATATGTTTGAAAACTAAATATTATATATATTTTTTAGATAGATACAAAATCACTCTGACATTTGAATTCTTATTATTAAATTATGTCTCGTTCTAAACTTTGGCACACTCCACTAAAAATCTTGAGTCTGCCATTTTCCTTTTTGTATCCAATAAATAGAAACACAAAAGCACCTCTCCATGAAGGAGGTCACATATACAAATATCAGGGATACAAATCACACAGTTCTACATCATAAAAAGGATTTTTCTTCTTCTTAATTTTCAAAAAGAATTATAATTCGATAACGCCACCAATTTATAAATTTTTCATGATGTGTGCATCCAAAGTAAGTGGAGTATCATGTAACCAACAAATTAGTACTCCATTCCTTCTAAAAAAATTTCAAATTTATGTGGTTAGTACATCAGGGAGAGATGTCTGTGAACCGAGCACCTTACCACCGACATCGGGAAATGTCTCGAATCCCGGCATGGGACCCACTTTGCCGTTTCTCTCTACTCTAATCGGGTACTTCATCAAGTGTCCCTGCATATCATTGTATACTTCTGGTGAACCATAAGTGATCCAGTTCTCCTCTGCCAATTCATTTACCCTTTTTATACATTCTAGGCTTTGCGGCTTGATAAAACAGTCTTCGACTTCGCCCAAGTGCTCCGCCCATAATGACATTCTGTACCCGTAAACCTGTATGAAATTAAACAATTGTAATTGAGTAGAAAGATTGATTTTGTAAGGTGGAAATGTAGTATTTTCTTGACTATTTTGATTTAAAAAATACATGATAAAATATCAATCTATCTTGACTAATGTCATGTTCATTGTTCAGTTGTTTTTTTCTTTTCACCACTATGTAGTACTGATTCTGGTAAAATCCAACTAACACTTAAACTTATATACATATTATTGCATGTTCAAATAATTAAAAGTGAGGGTTCTTGAGTGAGGCTATGGTACTATGCATAGCGCGGATTGGACCGTACTATGGATTAATATCTCTGTTTTCAAAATCTAAACAATCAATCTGAACCATATTAATATGATCTCCATATGAAAATGTACTTGTAGATCAAATTTTACAATTTTTTTTATAATTTTTTTACTATTTTTTTAGTCACTTGATCTAAAAATCCTAGACCATTCAAAAGTAGTAATTTTCTACCTATCTAAAATCATAGTAAAAAAATACTAAAAAAATGTTAATTCTAATATGCAAATACATTTTCGTACGAAGATCCTGTTGATCCATAGTACGTACCAATTTGCGCTATGCATAGTACCATAGCCTCACTCAACTGATGCTTTTTCTTCATTTCCCTCACAAAGGATGTATATGCATGTGTCTATGAGTAAGAGAGAGAGAGAGACCTGGCCATGGGGGTGAGCGTGTTTCCGGGCCCACGTGTAGTGAGGCTGGTAAGCGCCCATAGCAATTTCGGTATCTCGAGATCCTTCTAGAGACCTCTGGTTTATATTAGCTGATCCAATTAGCACGTATTCATCATCAACTACCATCCCTTTGGAGTGTACATATATCATAAATCTCCTGAATTTCTGACTAGCTTTCTGCACACACACAAAAAAAAAGTTAGCAAAGGTGATTATATAAATTTCAATATAGTTGGTTTATTATGTCTTGAATGATGCGAATCGAATGGTTCCAAACAGGCATCAGACCGATTTGGGTCCAATGCCCATAGGATGTGTCCCGCTTCCGTGCAACAATGGTATGTGTGAAAAAGTATCATATGCCTAGAAACTGAAAATATAATTTAAAAATCATAGAAAATGTTATACATGTTCATAAAAAACATGGAAAAAAAAATCATTTTTAGTGTTTTTAGTGACAAAAGGTATGGTATTTTATAACCTGCATGTAGAGCACATGTAAAAAGAATAAAATCTGAAACTAACATCACTGCGTACTCACTGAGGAGCTTTCACCGAGAAGAGAAGACCTGTCTTTTGTATTAGATTCACGCTTTCCGAGGCAGTAAAAATTCAAATAGTCTTGTGGATGGTGTGTTTCTGATAAGCCTTCTTGGTTTAAAGCAGTTGCTATCATCTTGTACATCATTTTCATTGTTAGCCCCTAATTAACACAAAATAGAAGTGTTAACAAATAGGTGACATATATAATTGTACCGGTCGGATTCTAATATATGCATTTTTGGGTTCTGTTTATGATGAAAACTTTTTTTTGAGGGAAATTTCATGTATACCCCTCAAAATCCTTGAAATTACATATTTCCCCCTCTAAAATCCATAATATCATATTTACCGTTCTAAATCTCAATTACTTTCAAATTTACCCAATTTAAACTCATTTTAAATTTATAAAGTACCCATTTTACCCTTTATTAAAAATGAAATTATGTAACCTGTTTTAGAGAAATATTTAGCTTTCTAATTGGTCAGTTTTTGAAATTTTGAAGAGTAAATATGATATTATGAATTTTAGAGAGGAAATTAATTTTGATGTTTTTAAGGGGTATACATGAGATTTCCACTTTTTTTCAACCACAGAAGGGACCGGGGGTTGCAAAGAGATGTGGATCACAAAAAATGGGTCATATATAATGGTACAGTACTTGGATTATGCATCTTACTTCTGGCATGTATCATTTGTTTTTCTCTCTGCTCAGTGTTTTGTGTTATGTGCTCGCTGTTGTATGAACTAATTGCTAGCATTTTCTTTTACCTGCCAGAAGAGTATCTCTTGCATTGGTGCAGTGGTAGGGTTTCCCTCAGGCCACATGGGAATCACAACATAAACCGAGAAGCGTTCTCTGGCCTTTATCTTGCTTACGATTTTTAATGCTAATTCAATTGGTATCAGATTATCAGCACCTATTTAAGAAGCATTAAATTATAATTAAATGAGAATATGGAAATTGGTATATTTTACAAAGAAAATTAAGATCAGCACAGGTATAGAAACAGCAAAACTATGTGAGCAAAATTGGCTGGTTTAAGTTTTTACCTGTTTTTCGGTGGGAAGGCCAACTGTATGATGAACCAATAAAATATTGGTTTTCTATGTATATAAAGTGCTGTGCTGCTCTTATGGCTTTTACATATGCTCTGTGTATACTCCTGTCGATCTTTAAATTCTTTGCACATACAAGGTTCTGTCATGAGAAAAAAAAGAAAAAAAGATTAAAAATGAATAACCAAGTAGATATTAAATATTCTTTTTATTAATGATAATTATTGCATCATTGGCTTTAAGTTTTTTCCACATCCAAGGTTCAGGAAAAAAAAGAAGTCAAAAGATAAAAAATTACAAAGAAGTACCTCCAAAAGCCTTATAAAATAATAACAGTTCCCTGATTTTGGCGTACCTGTGCTTCTGCCTCTTGTACCACTTTTGGAAATCCCTTCACTGATCCTGAATCAATTGACCGAAAAACCTAGCATCAAATAAGAAAGTTCTTAATAGAAGTGGTGGAGAATATTCAAACTTCAAATGTAATTTAATGTTTTATTTCCTACAACTTTCAACTGGTTTCACCAAATTAAAGAAAATCAACATCAGAATATTTGATCTCAGTGGCTGTCTAGTATAGTATTGCAAATAGTTCTTATATTCAAAATTATCGAAAAAATTTGCTCAATATTGAAAAAGAATGAGGGTATGGTACTATGCATAGCACAGATTAGTCCATACTATGGATCAATATCTTTGATTTCAAAATCTAAACAGTTGATATGAACCGTTCAACAAGATCTATATATGAAAATTTGGAATTAAAAAATGATGATATTGATCCATATTAGGGACCAATCTGCCCTATGCATAGTACCATAGCCTCACTCATTGAAATTTTTTTAAGAGGGTAAGATAGTAAATACATACTTGCACATGCCAACTTTCGGGATCCTCTTCATTACAAACATATGCATTGTTGGAGTTGTCATTGGAAGGAGAGAGAATCCAAGATATCCGATTGACTTTTATCAATGTATCATCGGTCCAACTCGTCACTCTTCTCAAACTAACCTTCCATTTTGTCGCCTTTCGCCATCTCTGCTCGAAATTTGTTAATATGTCATATGCTGCAGGCCCCTCAATTTTACAGTGGAGGTCATGCCACGGTTGTCTCGGCCCATTTCCATTTACCTATTTAGAGTGGGAGTGTTATAAGTAACAAACTGTTCATTGTATCCCTGTTTCCTAACTCCATTTGTTTTTCAACTAATAATCTGAAATCATTTTCTCACTGATACATTGATTTTCTTTCTTGAAAATAAAATTGGACACCATATTCTGTTAATTAAGAAAGCATCATAGTAGTATAATAATATTGAAGTTGTAAATAACATAAGGTGATATCATTTTAAATATTCCTACTAAGTTATGGCCTCCTTGCAAAAATACAGGTAAGGAATTTTGTGGTGATTTATCAGTAAAGCAGGATAATTCCTTACAAACCCATCATGATATTTCATTTCTATAGAAATTTCGATCAAGGAATGAGAGAAGGGTTGTACAGTTAATGTGGGGTTGTGGATGTCACTTTTGAAAACCGTGTTGAGATCTTTAAAAAGTCTGTGCTCTGGTGTGTCGTATCGTCCATCACACATGTCGAGACCTCCAATAAAAGCGGTTACTTTACGGTTGTTTCCACCAGCAGGTGTGTCGACAATCACACACTTCTGATGGTGTGTGAATAGAGTACCCACTACCTGAAACTCAAATAATGTTTTTTACTTCCTAAATACGAATAATAATAAACAAAATTAATACTGAGGCTTTCTTTTCACGTTAATTCTTTGTCATTAGGGATTTCTCACTGCACCGTTGCTTTATTTAAGGATTTCACTTCTATGATAACATAATGTTTCACATGTAGTTTATGATATAATTTAATAATTTAATTAGCACATCTCTCATGTAAGGATATGATCTGAGGGCTCACCTGTTGTTTGAAAATGCTAAGTTTTGTGCTAGCATATCTCGGTGCCAGCACACAATGCACACTTGAATGCTTGAAAAATTTCCTTGTTTCTTCATCATGCGTATGCATTATGCCATTCTACATTGTTAAAAATTGTGGAAAGAAAATAAAATAAAACCAAAATTATTCACGTATATCTCTTCAATTTTTCAAATTATCATATATATATATAATATACTCAACATGCGTTGAAATTGAAGTATACTTTACAGTCAATAAAATAATGATTTGATTCCCTAAAATGTTAAGAGGAACAAAGCCAATTAAATGTGATATTCTTACATGATGAAAAGATTAGTTAGATGTACCGTTTTGAGATAAAATTTATCATGCGAGGTCTTATCGTCCCAAATCAGCAGCACCACCCTTACCCCCTCTTGTGTCTTAAATTTCAACATCTCTCCTAGAGTCAAGTCACCTCCATTCGGCAATGGGCGTGTCGGTTCACGCACTAATTTCACCGGGTGGTAAACAGACCACCCTACCACATATATCAAATGGTGTGCTTCTAGTATGGCATGGCAAATATCCTCCCAACATTTATTTTGCGCATATATTTTGCCCCCATCTAACTCTATCTTAGGCAATGTGTCATCCATCACATGAGCATCTTGGTACAAGGTTACCTACAAATCAGAATCCACGAGTTTGATCAAGTATATGCTATATAATGTAACCTTCAATCTGGGTATGATCTTATAATTATACAAGTATAATAAATATATTCTCAGGTTTACATGTTTTAATTGTCATTACCTTACCGCCTTTTCTTAACGGGAAGTACGCATTGGGCACACCCAAATAGTTTGGACCGGCTCCAACGCCGTTTCCGTACAAACAATTCGTGTCTACTGACTTATATTGCAATGATATGTGCAGCTCTGGGCTACTTTGACCAGATTTGACTGGTTCACCCGACTGATTCACCAGGGGAAACCAACTTTTTATTACTTCTCCTGTCATGACCTTTTCAACTGGTACTGAGGCAATACCAATCAATTGCGCACCGAACAAGTCGTTATCTTTTATCTAACAATATGCATACAGAAATATGATTAACTAAGGATTACAACTGAATTTGGAGTTACTGTCAAGCAATAAATGAAAAAACAAGGAAATTTTATCTCACTGGTACAGTACCACTACCAGACAAGGTACCAATATCCATACTGATACTGGTGGAATATATATTGAACAGTGGTCAGCTTTCTATTTTGCTTTTGGTGGTTACTTTATCTTTCTGTACTTGATTTTTATTTATTACAGGAACAACAAAAACCGACCGATTCTAGTTAATTTAATGCATGCAAAAATTTGTACCAGTGCTTTAATTCTTTACCTGAAATTCAACCGTAGCAGTGGGATGCGCCACATTAACAACAAAATGCTCCTCCCATTTCGGGTTCTCGGAGTTGGGTATAACTCGGGTCTGTGCTACCGTTGCACCCGATAAGCAAACAGATACATACGGGTCACTGGTAATAATATTGTGGACCCCACCTCGCTTTTTTCTGGGTTTCATGCAAGGGGGCTTGCATCCGGAAAAGCACCGCCTCATCCTCTCTGACATTATATCCATGTTTGGTAGGGACCGGGCTTCATGAATCCATATGTCAAGGTCACCATGCAAGACCTTAATGTAAGTAACTGTACAAATTTTTGAGCTTGTACTGGCATCTGTAAAAGTTTCGGTACTGGGACATGGGGTGTGGTTGTTTTGGGTCTTGTCAGATTCTTGGATTTCATTCATTAAATCGGTCGACATGGTGTCAGAACTTTGTTGTTAAATTGTACAGAAGATACTAATGATAGAGATTTTTAAGTGCAGCTTTTTATAATTTTTTTGCTGGTTATGGGGTTAGGGACTGAAGATTGCATTAACTCTGCATAGCCAGCAATGAAGATACCTAGAAGGAAGTTCAAAATGTGTTTACTCAATAACATGGCGTAATCATCCGATCAAATATATATGACCCGTCTGGTAAAAACATGATGTATTAGAGCATTTTTTTTTTTCAATAAAAGAAAGAGTAAATCATAATCTTTCATTTTAAAAAGGCATGCTACTTAGGCTCACTTTTAATGAAAAAAAAAAATCTTAATTAGAAATCAAAGTTTTTCATTTGCTGAATTGGATGAACGAAATCAAAGGAAAACAAAACTGATAGCTGAAATCAGAATACCAGATATAACAATCAAACTGGTTTCTTCATCACTCATCAGTTTCCGAACATATATAAGATTAAACAAGAAAAAAAATTCTGGAAAATAAGACCAATAATAAAGAAGAAATTGGAAGTGCAAAAGGAAAATGGGTTTAAATCAATCACCTTCATTAAAGGAGTGCTGACTTGCAGAGAAAATTGAATAATTAAGTTGGGATGATAATTTTTTTTTCTATTTTTTTTTTCTGTTCTTACTGTTATTTTCTTGAGGTTAAAAGACCATCCCTGCATAATCTGCCAGCATGAGTCGATGAACTTTTTGTTTGCACCTGGAGCAATAAAAAATTATAGACCCCAAAAATGGAATATTTAAAAAAATTCTATAAAGACATTTTTCAATCTTCTCTTTTTCTATTTTTACTTGTCCAAGACATCAGTCCTGTCTTATAGAAAAGTTTTACCTGTACAAACAATGCAATTATGTTTGTAATTTATTAATGACCAGTGTAATTTAATTTGTCAGGTACATTTTTCAATTGTGCATCCTCTATATATTTTGTCTTAGTTATGAAATCGCACATTAAATTAATATTAGGAATAATTTTCTATTTACTCTTAATAACTTGTATAGTTTCTTATTTATCTTATTCACCTTTCAGCTCTTGCAACTATTTCTTATTTATCCTTATGTAATAAATTTCATATTAATTCTAGTTAAATTATTTAAAAAAATCTTATTTACCACTAATTAAGATTATCAAACTAAACAAATTTCTTTTCTAAAATTACCGCTTCTTTTCATCTAGCTAGCATAGAATGTCAAAATTACATTTCTTTATTTATTTTATTTTTTCCCACCAACTTTAAATTGATCAAATCTACTCATCCTAAGTCTAATTAGTCGCTGTCTCAGCAATTTCAGACACTCCCTCAATCTGGAATGAGAAACAGTGCTCAGATTGTACACAATAACCAAAAACTAAGACTGGAATCTTGAAATGAGCAACAATGCTCAAATTGTTTGAGTAAGTTTATTGAGACACAGTTATTAGAATAAAATATATGAAAAAGAAGAACTCGAAATGATGAAAAAGAAAAGGAAACATAGAATAGAGCAACTGACAAATGATGATGCAAGAAATAGAGCAACAAAACATCAGTTATAACACAAACACAATACCCGCTGTTACGCTAAAAAAAAAAAAAAATAATAATAATAATAATTGAGGATTTTTTTTTATTTATTTACTGCAAGTGTAAAATTAAAAAAAAAAAAGAAAAAAGAAAAGAAAAAGAAAAGAAAAGAAAAAGAAATCGTATGGTACTAATCAAGGAAATATTGAAACAGTAGGATATTTTTATTTAATATTGAAACTTAGGGAATTATATATTAATAAATATAAAGGACTTAAATATATATATCAAATTAGGTATGCTGACACGTGGGGTCAAATATAAACCTTCATTTTATTAAACTTTCATATTTTATTATATGTGTCTTTTCATTCACCGCTTCTTAATTTTCATGAATCTTCTTTCTCTCTGTCCTCTATTTCGCTTTCTCTCTCTTCCTAAATTAAGAAACTGAGATAGTATTCTCTCTTGTGGGTTAAGCACTCTTATGGTTTATAGTTGTGATTAGTTGGAGGTGTACTTTGCTTTCTCTTAGAATATGGGCGGCTGTTAGGTATTTTTTCTTCATCCCTTTTCTAATTTGCTCTTAGTTGTAATTGATACAGTATTTTACTATTTTAAGAAATTGAGTTTAAATTATGCTATGATGTTATTTTTACTGCTTAATTGGATTATAAGGCTTGATTAAAAGTAGAAACTAGTTTGATATCTCTTTATTTTAACTCTATTCCTTAACGGGTTTAAACCCGATTACTTTTGATAGTACCCTTTTGCTTTCTTTTTCTCTCTGTTCCAAATTTCTGGTTCAAAGATCAAACCTTGATTGTATATTTTAGTACTGCACATAAAACAACCTTATATTAGTGTATTAGTACCTTCCTTGTTGATAATTCATTTCCAATGTATTTATAAGAAAGTTTAGGGTTATTATGGTAAATAGATCACTAGTATCTATTCCTACCAGTATAATCTAGTTACTGGTATATCATTGCTAAATTGTGTTAAGAGTTATTATGAAGAGACTATTTTAGGGTATATTATGTAAATTTTGATTAATTGGTAATTCAAATATGTCCTAAGGTCTTTTGAGCAAAAATTACATGTGTAGTTCTGCTGTACACTTAAATGTACAGATTTGAACTATAAATTCTGGGCCTCATAGAAGATAAAAAAACTAATTTTAGTTTATGTATTTAACCTTTTAGTTAGTTTATTAACCAGAAAATAATTGAGTACAAGTGGGTTAAATTAAGCTCAACTTGAGAGTGATTAAATGAACTTAGAATTATTGATTTGCTGCTTTGAAATAGAGATACTTAAATTGAACTATTATACAAATAGGATTAAGGCTGAGATTGATATAAATTGAGAAGGTTGAAGAAATAATGAAACTAAATGGTAACTCTTGGTCTAGTTAAACTGACAAGTACGTATAATGCAAATTTATTTCAATTAAGAAATCACACACACATAAATAGCAGTTAGGCGCTGGGATACAAAAATTCTTAGTTAATTAATGTAGAGAGATTAATTTAGTTATATTATATTGATATAGGTGTAGATTCTGTGGAGCGAGATTTTGCAGGACCTTCAGAGACCTCCAGACCTTAGTGACATATACATTTTGCGTATTCTGCGTACTCAGGTGCGGGGTTACTGGACTTGTTTGATATTACATTTTTAAGAATTAAATTGTTATTCATTGTCATGTTGAATGATTGTTTGCTTGCATATTTTGAATTATTGCATCATGTTCATAACCCCAATCAAACTATAAATTGAATTTCGTATGATACTATGGACTTGTCATTTTGTATGGTTTATCGTTTTATTGTTCTCCTGTTCTCTTATTCTGAAGTATAGTTGAAGTCACCAATAAATATTGAGATATGAGTTATACAAAGTCTAGAGTCATGACTAGACTTTGTTACGGAATCCTTATGCGCATATGGTGAACGGCCCTCGCTAATCCCAGTACCGGTTGGGAGGGGGAATCTGATTCTGATTCTGATTCTGACGGGGACTATGGGTGACTATGATTACTTTGTTATTTTGTATAAACTCTGAAAGCACAATTGTTGAGATATGTATCTGATTATGAACCAAACTTAAATAAAATGGTATAAGCCTAAACACATCAGATGAGGGTCTGTGGAAGGTACTATGTACCGACAGGTGTGGGTTTAGCGTGGCCACCTGTGTGATAAGACGGTGGGTCATCTGTTTGTGTTACCAGACCTGATAATCTGAGTTTAAGCCAAATATATCTATGCCGAGCTTCATTTGAAATCCTATAAGTTGATATTCGATTAAATATGGTGATTCAGCATTTGCATTCATATATATATATAATTGAATTGTTAATGTCATTGCGAAGATTTAATTCTGGATATGGATTGATTGCAAGTCCAGTAGCTCGATTGTGGCAAATTCGCACTGAGAGATAATATTATTATTATTTCTCACCCGTTTCCCCTTTTTGGGTTTTACAGGGTTCGATATGGCTGATCTTGGAGAGACACGCGTGTAGTAGGCCTTTATGTATATGCAGTTATGATATCATAGTAGTTTTTCTTTTGTTTACCGACTAGAGAGATTGTATATTATTTTGTTGTACAGTTCTCTATGTCGTACCCTATAGTTAGTATCCTTTTGAGATACATCTTGTATATATATTAGTTTTACCAGACATTTTGAAACTTTTACTACTGAGATGAAATCTAATGGTACTGTTATTGTTTATACTTTAAATTAAATCGTAAATGCCTTGTAAATATACATGAAACTGTATATTTACGGCAAGTGCTGTCACTATTAGGGATTTCGGGGTGTGACACCCGCTCACTACACAAAATTATACAACTGAAAATAATGTAGGTTAACGATGAAAGTACCAAATTATTGTTCTCATTTTTCTTCAAATTTTTGTGGGAAACACAATAAACATTGATATTGCAAAAGTTTTTTCACAATTTCTGTGAATTTAATTTCAGCACTCAGCAAAGGAGCTCTAATTAATATACCAAATTGACATAGATATAGAGATGAATTTGACTAGTATAACATTAGCGTTATTTTAGCTTATATAACACCAACTCCAAAATTTATCGAATCGACTTTAACTTATGAATCCAAACCGTTCAAACATATTTTAGTTAGTTATATGTTTACATACAAAATTTATAACTTTTCGAACTTATTTAGTATCGAGTCAAGCGATCAAATGTGTAAGTTTTTAAGTTAATTTTAATACATTCATTTTTCAACATTTTTACCGCTTGATTTGATACTAAATTACTCAAAAATATAAAAAAAATTGCATGTAAATGCATCACTCATAAAGTAAATTGGTTTGAATTAGTCATTTGAAGTCTATTTTATCAATTTTGAAGTTAGTGTCATATAACACCGATGTTATACTAGCCAGACTCTATAGAAACCACTAAAAAATATATCTACAAAATTAAAAAAAATTTCATTTCAGCTAGCTAGCATTTCCTTTGTTACATTTTTTCCCTAAAAACATTAAAATACAATGCCTAATTAAAAAACAGATTAAAGCGAGCACGCACAAACAAAAATGCATTAATTTCTTATCTTTGTATTCTGCATCTTCTCTAGTTTTTTAGTCATGTGGGAAATAAAAGATACCAAAACAAATAGAATGTAATTTTTTTTCTTATAACATGCATGCTTGTCTAGTGCATTTTACTTAATAGTAAAAAGGAAAACAATTTTACAAAGCACCGAGACAAACTGGGACCGATAATAAAATCCGAGGTAGTCTCACTACCTGGTTTTCAAAAAAAAAAAAAATCTGAGGGGAAAAATTGCAAAATTACCAATAAGTTTCTTGGGCACTCAGCAATGGTAGCATGCCGGCAGCTTCTAATTGGGTATGAAATATGAAATACCCACTTTCCTAGGGTTCTTTATGGAATAATCTAAATGTTTGGTGTTCTTTTCCAGCACAACGTCTATCATTGAGGACAAAAGAAAAAACAATAATTTGGTGTATGTTTACAGGTAACAAGGCATGAAATAAATTGTTCTCACATGTCCAAACATAATATCAAGAAGTAATTTCTCAAAAATTACTCAATGATATTAAGTAAAGAATTACTGTGGTGGGCCCACCTAATTTTGCTTTTAATTAAGACAAAAATTTCGAGATTTCCACATCCTGATGGGCGTGGGCTCACCTAATGAAATAGAAAAAGAAAAAGGAAACATGAAGAAAAGGACCAATAATAATGCGGTTTGCTGCTGGTCGCACCTAATTTTTTTCACACGAAATCAGGCTCAGAGAATATGTACGAAACACCAAATAGAGTAGTACAAATGATCCACCGATCAGAGATGAGCATTCCCATGGATAAAAAAAAAATGACAATTGACAAATGATGAAAGAATAGAACAACGAAACATCAGTGCTGATACAATCACAATAGCCAACCTTCTACACAGAAATAAACATTTCATTAATGAAATCAAAGGAAAAAGAAACTGAATACTGGAATTAGAATACCAGAGATAACAATCAAACAAGAAAACTGGTTTCTTCATCGCTCATCAGTTTTACATAAACCTCGTCTAGGATACCAGGTTTTAGTTTCTTTGCAACTGGGCCAGGTATGAAACCTTCCAACTCAGGCCCTAAAAGCCCATTTTCATCTCTTCTTTCTTTGGAAAAGTGAACCGTAACTTAGGGGTGTAAACGGATCGGACAGTGGTAAAACCATATTCGTATCCTCTTTTATTTTTCGATTATGGATACGGATCGGAATTTTTTTATAATAATAAATAATATAAATCTTTTTATAATATATATAATGATACATGATATAATATGGAAAACATAAAGTTCCAAATTTTTTTTTTTAAAAAATGTTAAATTTGGTCTCCAAGTACATCTAATATGAAGAACATGTTGAGTGCTTTAGATCGATTATTTGGATTTAGAAAACACAAAAATGCTTATGTAAGTAGAGTAGCCAAACTATATATATAATACATAATTTTTTCTAAATAATTGATAGATTTAACTTTTTTGTTTGAATAATATTCAAATGAGGGATCGGATGACATCCTTTTTTGGTGACATTAGATAACATCGTGCATTTTCAAAGTTTTTAAAGTCTAACCAGTCGATCCAAACTGTTTAACTTGGTGGATATGTTAAAATGTGCTTACAGATCAAATTTGACATTTTCTAGAATTTGTTTATTATTTATAAAATATTTAACAAAATCGCTATATTCAGACCGTTGAATTTTTGTACCCATCTTAATAAATAGTTGAACTGTCATCCAATGTCATCAAGTTGAACTGTCATCCAATGTCATCAAAAAAAGATGTCATCCGATCCCTCCTCTATTTAAATAGATATATATATACATTAAAGTTTGACATACGTTACAATTATCATTTTTATTTAATGAATATAAATCTTAAATCCAAACTTCTAAATAAAAAGTCAACAAATTTCGAGATATATAATAGCTGAAATTTAAAATTCTGATACTAAAAAATGGACCAGACTTCCATATAGCGGTCACTAATTAATCTTTCTCCAAAAATTTTATTATTATCCAAAAAAAATAAAGAATTTCAAAAATTATCTAGCTTTATTTCAAAATCTACCAAAATTATAATTTTTTTGCGGTTTTAGAATTCCAAACCGCAAAAAAATTTGTAATTTTTTTTCAAAACTCACTTTCCGCAAAAATTATTTGCGGTTTTGTCTTCTTTTTTTTCAAAACTCTCTTTTTGCAAAAAATATTTGCGGTTTTGTCTTTTTTTAAATTTTTTTTTAATTAATTTTTTTTATATTGTAATATTAGAAATATTTAATATATTTCTTTGAAAATAGATGAAATATTATATAATTTGATTTATTAGAAAGACTGCGACAAATAATCCGGATTAACATTTTTCAAGCTGGGTTTTGTACGACTGTAAGAAAAATTAATATATTTCTTTGTGTGTTATTGGAAAAAAAATAAAAATACTTGGATTCTGAGTTATTGATCTCGGTTCAAAAGTCACTTCTAAGTAATAAAAAAAATATTGTGGTCCTTCTAGTACTTTTGATTTTTAAAAAGTTGTATCTATTTTGATAATTCTTTTTTAATAACAATCATTAAATAACTTAAAGTTTTTGTTTTCAAAAATAGATACAACTTTTTAGAAATTAAATGTGCTAGAAGATCACAATATTTTATGTATTTACCTAGAAGTGACTTTTGAACCGAGATCAATAACTCAGAAGCCAAGTATTTTTATTTTTTTCAATAACACACAAAGAAATATATTAATTTTTCTTACAGCCGTGAAAAATCTGGCCTGAAAAATGTTAATTCGGGTTATTTGTCGCAGTCGTTCTAATAAATCAAATTATATAATATTCCATCTATTTTCAAAGAAATATATTAAATATTTCTAATATGTCAATATTAAAAAATAAATTATAAATTTTTCTTTTAAAACAAGGAGAAGATAAAACCACAAATAAAAACTCCATAAAACCGCAAAAAAAAAATTTTGCGGTTTGGGTAGATTATGAAATAACTAGAAAAGCTGGATAGTTTTTTTAAATTCTTTATTTTTTTGGATATTAATAAAAATTTAGAAAATTTTATTTTCGTTTTCTCATCTAGAAGTTTTTATGCGGCAGAATTTAAATTTGAGCACTTCTAAATTCTGGATTTTCTCTAATATTTTTTTCTGGAAGTATAATTTAAAATCTTATATTTAATAGAATAAAAAATTTCGGCAGGTAGAAACAAATCAATACAATTACCACCATGATACATATATAGAATATGTTGAAATCAACACAATTAGTCTTTAATTTGTTTTCGTAATAGCTTTTTGTCTCTTGTCTTTGAAATACATATCTAGAACACAGTACCAAAAAAAAATCATTGGAATCATAAATCTTACATTTTGGAAGCATATTCAACAAGTCTAGAATAAAAGTAAACAACAAATACATTAAAAGGAAAATAAAATGATAGCAGTACGGAAAGAAAACCTCCAAAATAAATTAAATAAACGGACCAATATGTATGTAGGGAACATGTTTGCAGATGTCGCGGATCTCATCTGCATGCTCTTTTAATTTACTGCAGTCTTCTACCTTGAGTTCTTTGAGGTTGGACAGGTACTGAAGCCCGAGAGGCACCCCCAGCTTGTCACACCAACGTAGTATCACTTTCTGAAGTATGGGCATGGCACCCGACTTTATCTCCAATTCTTCTAGATTGCCTAGCTGGACAATCATCAACTCATGTAGTTGTTTGAAGCCTCCATCTGAACAGCTCATCTTTTGATTCTCTTGACTGCACAAACAGAGCCGCCTGAGGTTGCATAGCTTCTCTAGCACTGGCAGTGGATCAACATTGAACTGGAGATCGTTGAGTATAAGCTCTGTGATGTGGATGGGAAACATGCCAACCTGAAGCGACAACTTGTTTGGGGAATAATCAAGTAGATGCAGATATTGTAAATCTTGGTAAAATGGAAATCTTTGCATGTTGACTATTTCTTGTGGCACTTGATTGCCAAATAACGAAAGAGAGGTTAGATGCTTCAGTGTGTCAAGCAACTTGGCAAATAAATCCCACGAAAACGCCACCTCAATACCTAAATTGCGCAGATTTGGTAGTTTAGGTAACTGTGCATTCCATGACTCTTGGTCAAACACACTTCGAAGTGTTTGCAGAGTTCTTAAGTCGGTAGATGATGAGGGTCCTGAAGTACCCCTAACTAGCTGCACATGCCGAAGTGTTTTAACATTCCATATATATTCAGGCAACTTGCCAACACTAAGATATTCGAAATCAAGGGTCTCCACAAATTTCAGTCCGCTGATGAACGGCTCAAAATATGTTGTGTTAATTAAATTTGGCCTAGCTACAAGCTTGCAATACCTTAAATGAGTCAGTCCATGAAAACACTCAAAGTTAATTGGGTTATTAACAGGATGCTCATCCATGTCACCCAACACCTTAAGCAGCCTTTGCTGAGAGCAATTTGGCAATGGCCCCTCAAAGCACAACAAAGAACGGAGATTTGGATTTGCATGTTTCATCAATTCATCGCAACCCGAGTAATGCACTGCCACACGGCGTGCCTTGGCAACACTCATCCAATTGTCAGGAGGGTTCGAGCAAATTGTGACGAAGTTATCCTCCTTGGCCTTTTGGATGGCAACTTCACGGACGAGATCATGTATACGACAACTTGTGATGGAATCAACGTGAGATCTCTCTGATACTTGAACCAAGCTTCTATTGAAAAGAAATTAAAAAATTAAACGAAGTTCTTTGGATTATAGAAGGTGTATGTAGAACTATATATATATATATATATATGTATGTATGTATGTATGTATGTATGTATGTATAGTTAGGCTGGGGTGCTATGGATAGCATAGTGGCCTCCCGTGCTACGGCTCAATATTCAAGTTTTCAAAATCCAAACGGTCGATCCGAACCGTTCATTGTTTAATCCATATTGAAATGTGCTTGGAGACTAAATTTTACGTTTTTTGGAATTTTTTTGCTATTTATTAATATGGTTTAAAAATCGCTGTTTTTATTAAAATTTTGCACCACTGAAAAACAGCGATTTCAAACCATCTTAATAAACGATTGTTATACCCGCCTTATAACTTGATCCCTCGTCTAAATAAATATTTAAATACATCATATTCCTAATAACAGAAAAATATAAAGAAATATATCTTTTTTATTCCATTTACAATTATTGATATTATTATTTTAAAAGATCTATATTATTAACTAAATGAAATAAGAGTGGGGTTAAAATGCACCCTCTTTTTTGTGCTCCAAACGTGCACCCTTCCCTCGTTTCTTCATTTTTAAAGTTCAAATAGTTGATTTGAATCTACCAACGTGTTCTACATATTAAAATGTGCTTGGAGATCAAATTTTACATTTTTTGAAAATTTTTTACTATTTTTTCAGAATTTTTTATTAAACTTAACAATAATAAAAAATTCAGCACAGTGATGATTTTCAAAAATTCTGAAAAAATAGTAAAAAATTTCCAAAAAATGTAAAATTTGGTCTCCAAGCACATTTTAATATGTAGAACACGTTGGTAGATTCAAATCAACTATTTGAGTTTTAAAAATGAAGAAACAAGATGAGGGTGCACGTTTGGAGCACAAAAAGGAGGGTGCATTTTAACCCCACTCATGAAATAATACAATATTGTATAAATCAATTTTGTCATAAATGACTAATTAAAAAATTATATGAAATGTAATATTATTCAATCTAATTATAATAATAAAATTATATAGTTATATGTATAAAAAATTATCATATAATTATTTTATATTTATTAATTACCCTATATGATTAAAGATATGAAATAGCTCTTACCCATACCATCACCCAATAAGTTAACATTTTTTTTTTACTCATATTCATACCCACTAACCTAATGAAAAAGAACCTTATTCATACCCGCCTTATCGAATACAATATGGCTCGAGTAAATGATTAAAAGGGTATCATTGACACCCCTACTAGTGAACAAACCAATCATATTAAGTACACGAGCAATCATGTACTGAAACAAGCAATCCAAACAAAGAAAATAATTGCCAATAGGCATGTTGCATGTCGAGACTAATTTGTTATTATTATTATTTTTGAACAACTTATAGTTATTATAGAGATTCTTTTTAATTAGCACAAAACGATTACCAAATTAAAGGTGCAACGAGGCCTCCAAACAAATACTTTTTATTGCAACGAACCGACACATAAAACTTAGTTAGGCCTTCAAGGATGACAGAGAAAAAAATGTAGTTCTGTATTGAAACAAATATTGATGATACCATTATTTATTTTACTCCATGTATTTTTGAAAGTAAAAACTAAGATGTATAACCATATCTTTAAATACACGACAAAACATTATGCTCTCTGATAAATGCAACAGAGAAACTTTTTAGGCATGTTTGTTTTAAGAAAAATGCTAGTCAAGAGTATGAATTTATTGTTAAAGAGCCAATTAAATTTTAAAAGTAAGATATCTTATCACACAAAAAATATAGATAAATAAAAAATCAACCGTATCTTAGATAAATCTGTAAAAGAATGTTGAACTATGGAAGTATACCTTTGCACTAGATCTTCTAGAAAGATCTCAGCAGTATCCTCCAATGTTCTGGATTCTTCTGCCGGTATGAGCCTTTCAGCAACCCACAACTGAAATAATTTTTCAGCATTGATTTCATAGTCTTCGGGGAAAACCGCTAGGTACATAAAACATGACTTCAAGTCAAATGGCAAGTCATTGTAGCTGGTGGCTATGATCTCAGTACATTCTCTCCCATCAGTTTTCCAGTTCATAGTTCGCAACATTTTACTCCAAGCAGCATAATTGTCAGGTCTTTTTGATAATAAACCTCCCAAAACCACCAATGCCAGGGGTAATCTACCACTTTTTTTAACAAATTGTTTTCCAAGCTCATTTAGATCATCGGGATACTCTCGATTAGGTAGAGCCTTTTTCAGCAAAAGCTGTAAGCTCGCTCCCTCAGTTAAATAGGGAAGTTCATATGGTTCAGCATCACCGACAATGTTTTGGAATCTAGTAGTTACGATTACTCCACTTCCAATCTCATCAGGTAGCCCCTCACCAATTTTAGTCCATAGATCACTTGTCCATATATCATCTAAGACAAGAAGGTACTTCTTACCATTAAGGGTTTCGTAAAGCTTTGTCACTAAATGTTGTTCTCCCCGTTCTAGGTCGTTTGGGAGGAGAGGCTTGACTTGCTCTATTATCTTTCTCAAAATATCAATTAGATTGAACTCTTGAGAGATAGCTACCCATATGTGAACATCAAACTGTCTCTTAACATCATTGCTGTAGAAAAAGAAGTTGATGGTCATCACTTTTTGAAAGATTGAACTATCATATTATTAATCAATTATTGACACAGTTGTTTCATATAATCATATTTACCTATTGTAGACTTTTCGAGCAAGAGTGGTTTTTCCGAGCCCACCAGGTCCCACAATTGAGATGATAGCACGCCTTTTAGTGCTTGTGGAAAGTAACTGTTTTACAATGTCGTCCCTGTGAGGATCGAAGCCGACAACATAAGGATCATCAATGTCAGGTACTATAATTGGCCTGACCGGTAGCTTTGGCCGCTCTCCACTGCCTTCACCCGAAAAGGTTATTTCATATTTCTCTCTACTTTGTATGATATCCTGAATTCGTGCCAGGATCTCATTCATCTCACTGCCAAGGTTGTGCAAAGCTGGGAGCCTTTTGCCCTTGCCCCACATCCTTTTAGCTGCACCAACAATTCGAGAATATCCTCTCGGGAGCTCTTTCGAAGGGTTTTCGGGAGCCTCCAAGAAATGGGCATTGTCAATAACATCTTCTATGTCGTAAGCAACATCTCTGACCTCATTGACCCAATTTTTCTGCCTCTCATTTAAGGTCTGCATCATGTCGGCATCCTTGAGAAAAGATTTAATCCGACTAAGCTCACGACTCAATGTTTCCACTTGCTTGCCGACGCCTTGTATTTGTAGTACCTGTTTAACAACAGCATCCGACAACTTCTCCAAAACAAAAGTAACTATCCCTTCGGCCATCTTTCAAGTTGCTTCGTCTATTCTTGGCCGTGCAAACTGGGTGAACAATTGTACCAATAAATTCGAGTAAGAATAGTGTTTTGACAAATAAGAGGAAAAAAAACAACCATTAAATTCTTGGCCGTGTATTACTGGTAAGATTTGGAACTGTATATACTGGTTAACTTGTAAGGCTCCAACAATAGGGTACTACCTCAACATCATACTAATTAACAAACAGCTAGAGAGAGCGAATGAGCTATTAATTAGTGGGTCTTTTGCTAACAAAGACGCGCGTTTATAAGATTACTCAAATATAAATAATTATTGTCTGGTTAGGACTAAGGATTCATAGAATCACACACATCTTGTTCTATATCATGAATTTTTGTTTATCCAATAATATAATACTTCGGTAAACAAACGGTGTGATTTGATGACCAAACTGATCGATTTTATCCGAAAATAAACAACTTTTTTATTATTACAATTATGCAATTAATGGACAATATGTATCAATATCGTTTTTTCTCAAAAAAAAAAAAAAAATCACACCAGATGGTTCTGAAAATCTGAATCGGAATCGGAATCGGTCACTTAACTGTTGATTTGGAATTGGATAAATCGGCCGAAATCTGCTGAATCGGTCAAAATCGGCTGAATTGGATCGGAATCTCGGATTTTGTACTAAAAAATAGAAAAAAAATGAGAAAAAGTAATTTGTCAAAAAAAATATGTTAAGATAAAATATTACACTCAAATAATCCATTAATATAATATAATACAAGCATTATAACTAAAACATTTTTTTTTACTGTCAAAAGCTCTACGATCTGCTGAATCATCTCGTTATTTTGTGTATTGAAATATAAATAGGATATTGTTGTACTGATAATCTGATTCAAATAATAAAGACATTAATATGATAACAATCAAATTTGTGCTGATATTACTTAAATAAATAAAAATTATTTAATCTTAAATAAAATAATAATAAACTAACTAATATTTACAGGAGAAATACTTGTTCTTTTTAATTTCAACTTTTATATTTTCATAACAATCGAATTTTTAGGTTAATCCCATACTCCCATCCCTTAATTTAGGAAAAAAAAAACACTCGAAAAAAAAAAACAATCGAGTGTCAACAGCTGTGCACAGGACACCCTTGTCTCTATTCAGTATAACATTACAAATTTACAACAATCCGTTTGGATCATTTATCTATATAAGAGATGATATGAACATGGTCTACTGTGAAACAATTATATTGTCAAAATATAACAGTACACCTCATGTACATCATGTCTATGTCTATCTAACATTTTATAATCTTTTAAGGTTGTGCTTCAATATCGGAGGAGAAATCTCATTAAAGGGAAGGGAGGGGACGGAGTGATGGAGGTAACGTACCCTCGGAACAGTAAAATCTACACCCTGATTTGGTGGTGACAGATTTCGCCAAAACCTACTTTGTTTCTCCTCTCCGAACAGTGGGTGCTCCCTCTCGTTCCTATTCGCTCCCTCTCTAATTCTCCTCTTCTGGAGCAAGTTGATCTGGGCTGACCAGATTTCGGAAGTTTTCCCTCTGCACAGGAAATTTTCCGTTCCTTCCTCCGCCTCCCTTCTTCTGAAACACACTCTAAAGCTTCTTCTCTTCTCCGAGTCGCATCTATTTTTCCCCAATTCTCTTTGATATCCATGGAAAAACACAAATTGGTTCGATTTAACTATCAAAACATTTTAATTTGACTCTAACCGAAAGAGAAATAGAGGAAATTTGGCCGATTGTTTCGATTCATCATCAATATATTTTATCTTTTTTTGCACATAACTCGCACAACAGAGTCAACTCGGAAAAAATCGGTTCACCTCCGACCGAGTCAACTCAGAATCGGCCGATTTTCCAAACCATTCCAGATCATGGTCTAAGTACATGATTTGTAAATAAGAGACCTCAATTATCCGTCATCCAAATTTACAACTAATTTTAGAACATTGTTACAATGAAGCACATGCTCTATAAATAGTAGACCACAATTAAATATATAATTAGGTACTGCAATTAATAGGTCGGTCAAATTAATTAAATGACTGAAATTTTTTGTGAGTAATAAATAGGAATCATACCTTTTGGGGTTTATTTCTTGACGTTTGAACATCTATTCGGTCAACTACTTTTGATAGTTTTGTTACACTTAATTATTCATTAAAACACGTAAATAAATTTCAAAAGATTTCAATAATAACGTCTATATGTGTGTAATGAATGTGTTTCAATATTTTATTTAGTAAATAATAAAAATAATTATTATAGAGAAAGAGGAGAGCACAGTTGACTAAAGAAAAGTCTTAGAGTTGTTGTACCCAAAGATCGATAGTTCAATTTTTTCTCACGAATTTGTAGCTTTTATGAAGATTTTCAAAAAAGAAAAATATATTATATTAATATTATCAATTATTTACTTGTTATTATTTTGTTATCCGATTACTATAACGTATAAAGATAAAATACTGAATAAAATAATTTGTAACAGAAAACTAGGTAAGTGTGAGATACGGATGAAGAAATGATACGAATACGGAAATGCTTCCACCTAAATATAAGGTCTCGTGCTTTGTGTGTATTACTGGAGAAAATTCTCTCCTCTTTCAATCAATCATCAAATAAAAAAGCACCGCTTGGATTTGAGACCCAACGAAATGTTATGTAAGTTTATTCAAAGTTAGTCGGTGAACTTTTTCTCTCAATTCATTCTTTATTCAAGTTGGATCAAAAGTTTGAAAGTGCATACAGAATGATATATGTTGTTTGTATTATAATATTTAATTATTTGATAAGTAAAAAAATATAATTGATATTACTCACATATTGAGATAATGTTTAATAAATTAAAAGTACATTTTTGTGAGACAAAAATTAAATATTTAGAAAACAAACATTGTTAAAAAATGAGTTAATCGCATCTAACTGTCACTAACTTCATTAATCAAACCAGTGTTGTAAAAAAGTTTATTTAAACCGATTAATTGACTGATTAGTCATTGACAGTAACTAAACTGTTACAGATTTTTTCAATTAATTGGCTGATTATTTTTTATTATGATAAATTATTTCCGATTATTTCTGATTAATCACTTGACGGTACCCTATTTGTCCGATATTCACATACCGTTATTTACAACACTGGATCAAACACATAAGGAAACAGGAAACTAATTAGAGTAAAGCTAATATACACTTAAGTGTACCAATGAACCCATACACTTAATCCTAGAACCGTACGATTAGCTTTGAGATTTGTGTATCACGACTTTTAAAGAAGCTACACGACTTTTAAAGAAGCTACACGACTTTTAAAGAATCTACACGAATCTCAAAGCTAATCGTACTGTTCTAGGGTTAAGTGTATGGATTTATTGGTACACTTAAGTGTATATTAGCTTTACTCAACTAATTAAACCGAAGCAATTTGCAAGGGATTGAAGTTTCACACAGATAAAGTAGAAACGAGTCCCTCTCACTTTTGATTTAAATAAATTTATCAATAAAATTTCAAGTCACAAATACTTACGAGAACAAATCGATGCCTGCTCCTGTTATTTTTCTCACGACCCCTTGTGCTCCCCCTTCTGTTTACTCTCTCTCTCTCTGTCTCTGATTCAGATCTCTCTCTCTCTTGATAATTGATATTGGGTGCTAACTATAAGTAGATTAAATTAAACATAACATTGACTTGTTAGCATTGACTCGGCATAGACTTTTGTATTTTCTTCATATTTCTAACCCATAACAGTACTGTGGACCACTTTTGTCTTTTGTCTTTTCTTCACACTTTTGTCTTTTGGCTTCTTTAAATATTTTTTTTAAAATAAAGCTTCGCAAAAGCTACCAAGTCAAGTGCAGTGCATTTGCCGAATTCATCACATCACTTTATAAGTAAAAAAATTTCTTTCTTAAATGAAAAATTATAAGATGGCAAGTTGCCACCTTATCCTCAAAATAAAAAAAAAAACAAGTAAAAAAAATATTTATGTTTAGATCTTGACTTTATGATCAAAACTCAAACGAATATTAAAAAGATCTCATGTATTTTATTTTATATTGGATTGATCTGGATTATGATTAAATGGTCTGGATCTAAACATTATTTTTCTGTTACTAATTAGATGTTATAGATTCTCCACTTCTCCATTTCTTATTCAAAAACATTTCAAAAATTTACTTTTATTTTATTTATTTTCAATTTGTTTTATAAAAATATACGCAAGTTTAAGAGAAATGTTCTAGCCTCCCGAGCCATCATACCCGAGTGCATCATTCAACTAGTTTAAATTTATATTTATAACATTTTACAATGCTATTTGTAAGCATTTAAATCTCTATCTGCAAACATTAAAATTCTAAATCTATGTAGTTTTAACTTCTAACTATTTTTATTTTCAAGCCAAAAATGAAATATATATTTTTTGACCACACTTTTTTCTTATTTTTCTGATCATTCTTGTTCCTTTTTTTTTTCCTGAAGATCCGTATTTAATTTTACAAATCTAAAAATACAAACGTCTTCTACTATATTTTCTTTTCAAATGAGATTCATGAAAAAATGCTTTTGAGTCATTTTGATTTTTTTTTTAAGTAAAGCCCCATGAACACTTTAAATTTTCAAATTTATAAACTTCATTCTATAACCATTTAAATGTCTAATGTTACAATTGAAACTACTATGTTCAAACATTTAAACCTCTAATTAATGTTGATTATATAGTATCGCACATTTAAACCTCTGTATACAATTATTAAAAATAGTTGTGTCAAACATTTGTATAGTTTCCATGGACTTTACTTCTTTTTTTTTTTTAAAAACGACGACTTGAAAAAAATTTAAAAGTAATTTTGCATTTAAAGTTGAGAAAGATACCAAAATAAATGGAGGGTGGGCCCAACTAATTTTCCACAAGATATCAAAGATATATCAGGCTCATAATATGAAACATAATAATTGGCAAACAAAATAACATTACTATTTTCAATTTTTTTTTGTACGTATGTAGGTGAAAACAATGAATATACAAACAACATAACTAAAACGATTGAGTCCTCCTCCTTAGGGCTCCTTTATCTTGAATCCCCTCGTAATCAAGCCAAACAACCATTCCTTAGACCGTATGAACAGTGAGAAATTTATTGGCGAATGGATTCAGGGCGATTGGTAGGTTTCTTATATTTTTTTTTGTTAGTTAGATCAATTGGTAGGTTTCTTTTGAATTATATTTTTGGTAGGTTTCTTTAGATATGAACTGAAGGAACTAAGCTAGCAGTATGTAGTTCATTTATTTAGCTCCATTAGATAACTACAGAAGAAAATCTGAATTATTTAAAGATGAAAATTAAGTGTTAGTATTATAAATAATAAATATCTACGTCCTATTCAGGATGACTAGACTTAATTTGCCGAGTCTGTGTCTGATAGCAACTCATTGCCACAATTTTCTTACATTTCTCTATTCAAAATCTTATGACAGACTATGATAGCACACCGTTTCCATGCCTTTACACCGTCTGTCTGATTTAATTTGCATTGTTTTAATAAAAAAAAAACTATAGCACTTCACAAAAATACGTTTATTAATTTAGTGAATGATAGCACACCTCTGTGAGTTTATTTCTTCATATGCTTTGAAGTTTAAACATCTATTTTTTTATTATTCTTGGGTAAAATGCTTTGATGTTGTACAAGTTCAGCCTTTAAATAATATATATATATATATATATATATATATATAGAGGCAGGCTAATATACAATCGATTGTTCCTGAGGTTCCGTACAACTAAGTCATTTTCTATTTTTTAAAGTCCAAATGATCGATCCAAACCGTTCATCTTGTTCTCCATATTAATATGTGATTGGAGACCAAATTTTATATTTTTCTGAATTTTTTTACTATTTATTAAGCCACTTTGAAAACCACTGATCCAACGGTGGCTTCTGGTTTTACTGTTTTGTTAAGCCACCGTTGGATCAACGGTTTTCAAAGTGGCTTAATAAATAGTAAAAAAATTCATAAAAATATAAAATTTTGTCTCTAAGCACATATTAATATGGAGAACAAGATGAACGGTTTGGATCGATCATTTGGACTTTAAAAATTAGAAAATAATTTGGTTGTACGGGACCTCAGGAACAATCGATTGTATATTAGCCTACCTCTATATATATATATATATATATATATATATATAGATGGGCTACGGTGAGTTGCGAAGTAAAGCGACTATTTTACTTTACATTTATATTTTGCGATTTTAAAATTCAAAATGTCGATCTGAACCGTTCATCTTGTTCTCCATATTGAAATGTGCTTGGAGACCAAATTTTACATTTTTTTGAATTTTTTTTACTATTTATTAAGCAATTTTGAAAGTCGCTGATCTGATGGTTCAGAAAATTTTACTGTTCACAGCAAAACAGCAATTTTCAAAAATACTTAATAAATAGTATAAAAATTTCAAAAAATGTAAAATTTGGTCTCCAAGCACATTTCAATATGGATTAAACATCTAACGGTTCAGATCTATCGTTTGGACTTTCAAAATAAAAATACGACGTGAAGTAGAAACACGTTTTACTTCACAACTCACCGTAGCCCATCTCTCTCTCTCTCAATATATATATATATATATATATAATTTGAGGAGGGTTCAAATGCATCCAAATTTTTGTACACCCAAATGCATCCTATCTTTCAAATCCTTTTTCTCTATTTTCAGAGTCCAAATAGTCAATCCGAACTGTTAGATGCGATCTATATATTAGGATGTGCTTGGAGACCAAATTTTATATTTTTTGGAATTTTTTTTACTATTTATTAAGCCACTTTGAAAATCGCTGATTTTATATTTTCTGGACTATTGAATTAGCAATTTTCAAAGTGACTTAATAAATAGTAAACAAAATTTTTAAAAAAAATGTAAAATTTGGTCTCCAAACACATCTTAATATATAGATTGTATCTAATGGTTTGGATTGATTATTCGGACTCTAAAAACAGAGAAAAAAGATAAGGTGCATTTGGCTGCACAAAAAGTTGGGTGCATTTGAACCCTCTCATATTATTTTGCTCCATTAAATAACTGCAGAAGAAAATCTGAATTACAGAAAGATGAAATTAAAGTGTTAGTATTATAAATAATATATATCTACATCCTATTTAGCATGATTAGACTTAATTTGTCTAGTCTGTGTCTGATAGCAACTCATTGCCACAATTTTCTTACATTTCTCTATTCAAAATCTTATGACAGACTATGATAGCAAAAATAATGGAGGGTGGGCCTGGGCCCAACTAATTATTCTCCACAAGATATCAAAGATATCAGGCTCATAATACAAAACACCAAACAGAGCAATACAAAATTATTCAATAATAATTGGCAAACAAAATAGCGTTACTATTTTCATTTTTTTTTTTTGTACGTGCGTAGGTGAAAACAAAGAATACGCAAACAAAATAACTAAAACCGATCGAGGACATTCAATTGTATAATGTAGAATCCATCATGCCAACTTTTATAATCAAAAGCGCTGTATAATCAATACCATATGCCAGATGCTGTATAGACAGTATAGTTGGTTCCAGCATTGAATACATTCAACAAAAATACAATTAAAGTAAGATAAAATTGAAAAGGAAGGTAATTACCAGCTTCTACTTTCAACGTCTGCTCCATTAAGTAACATTAAAAACCAAAAAAAACCAAAAAAAAAAAACTTAATTCAGGAACAGTTCTCTACTCCATAATTCAGTTACATTCACCAAATATTCCTCCATTTTTACTTTTTAAATGCCTTGGCGGGTGCTCTTAGATACTCTTGTAGGTCCTGCTAATTGGAGGTCTTGGGATGAGTGGGAATTAAATGGGATTGGGTCCTTGACCTGTTCGGCAGGTCATTTTTCAGCCAAATTTTTTTCTTCATTTTTTCCTATATTTCCCACCAAAGGCATAAATTATGGAAAGAAAATAAATTGTTATGTCGGACTCAATTGTTTTTTTCCCAATCTTTTTTTTTTTGTCTTTAATTACGTGGATATGGCCTATAAATCACTTTTCTCTCTCATTCTCTGAGCAAACAAATGTTAGTGGACTAATCTATATATAAAGAGTTTTGTTCTAACTTCCTTTTAAATTGTGGGACTAATACTATTCTGATCCGGACCAACCAATTTTTACTTTTTATTTTTACAAATTGTATTGGAATTATTTGTACAAATCAAATTATTTATTTTTTATTTGGACAACGCATCCACCGATGACATCAGTGGGGGGCCCACTGCGCAGGGAGTCGAGGTCAATCCCTCGAGCCAAATGATATGGCATTCTACATTGTTAAACATTGTGGTAAGAAAATAAACAAAAGCAAAATTATTCACGTATATCTCTTCAATTTTTCAAATTATCATATATATAATATACTCCACAAGCGTTGAAAACTTGAAATTGAATTATCAATTGCATATGCACCAAACATATGTACAGCCAATAAAATAAGGATTTGATTCCCTAAAATGTTAAGGGGAACAAAGCCAGATGTGATATTCTTACATGAAGAAAAGATTATTTAGATGTACCGTTTTCAGATAAAATTTATCATGCGAGGTTTTATCGTCCCAAATCAGCAACACCACTCTTACTCCCTCTTGTGTCTTAAATTTCAACATCTCTCCTAGAGTCAAGTCACCTCCATTCGGCAATGGGCGTGTTGGTTCACGCACTAATTTCACCGGGTGGTAAACAGACCACCCTACCACATATATCAAATGGTGTGCTTCTAGTATGGCATGGCAAATATCCTCCCAACATTTATTTTGCGCATATATTTTGCCCCCATCTAACTCTATCTTAGGCAATGTGTCATCCATCACATGAGCATCTTGGTACAAGGTTACCTACAAATCAGAATCCACGAGTTTGATCAAGTATATGCTATATAATGTAACCTTCAATCTGGGTATGGTCTTATAATTATACAAGTATAATAAATATATTCTCAGGTTTACATGTTTTAATTGTCATTACCTTACCGCCTTTTCTTAACGGGAAGTACGCATTGGGCACACCCAAATAGTTTGGACTGGCTCCAACGCCGTTTCCGTACAAACAATTCGTGTCTACTGACTTATATTGCAATGATATGTGCAGCTCTGGGCTACTTTGACCAGATTTGACTGGTTCACCCGACTGATTCACCAGGGGAAACCAACTTTTTATTACTTCTCCTGTCATGACCTTTTCAACTGGTACTGAGGCAATACCAATCAATTGCGCACCGAACAAGTCGTTATCTTTTATCTAACAATATGCATACAGAAATATGATTAACTAAGGATTACAACTGAATTTGGAGTTACTGTCAAGCAATAAATGAAAAAACAAGGAAATTTTATCTCACTGGTACAGTACCACTACCAGACAAGGTACCAATATCCATACTGATACTGGTGGAATATATATTGAACAGTGGTCAGCTTTCTATTTTGCTTTTGGTGGTTACTTTATCTTTCTGTACTTGATTTTTATTTATTACAGGAACAACAAAAACCGACCGATTCTAGTTAATTTAATGCATGCAAAAATTTGTACCCGTGCTTTAATTCTTTACCTGAAATTCAACCGTAGCAGTGGGATGCGCCACATTAACAACAAAATGCTCCTCCCATTTCGGGTTCTCGGAGTTGGGTATAACTCGGGTCTGTGCTACCGTTGCACCCGATAAGCAAACAGATACATACGGGTCACTGGTAATAATATTGTGGACCCCACCTCGCTTTTTTCTGGGTTTCATGCAAGGGGGCTTGCATCCGGAAAAGCACCGCCTCATCCTCTCTGACATTATATCCATGTTTGGTAGGGACCGCGCTTCATGAATCCATATGTCGAGGTCACCATGCAAGACCTTAATGTAAGTAACTGTACAAATTTTTGAGCTTGTACTGGCATCTGTAAAAGTTTCGGTACTGGGACATGGGGTGTGGTTGTCTGGGGTCTTGTCAGATTCTTGGATTTCATTCATTAAATCGGTCGACATGGTGTCAGAACTTTGTTGTTAAATTGTACAGAAGATACTAATGATAGAGATTTTTAAGTGCAGCTTTTTATAATTTTTTTGTTGGTTATGGGGTTAGGGACTGAAGATTGCATTAACTCTGCATAGCCAGCAATGAAGATACCTAGAAGGAAGTTCAAATGTGTTTACTAATAACATGGCGTGATCATCCGATCAAATGTATATGACCCGTCTGGTAAGAACATGATGTATTAGAGCAATTTTCTTTTTCTTTTTTTCAATAAAAGAAAGAGTAAATGATAATCTTTTATTTTTAAAAGGCATGCTACTTAGGCTCGCTTTTAATGAAAACAAATCTTAATAAGAAATCAAGGTTCTTCATTTGCTGAATTGGATGAACGAAATCAAAGGAAAACAAAACTGATAGCTGAAATCAGAATACCAGATATAACAATCAAACTGGTTTCTTCATCACTCATCAGTTTCCGAACATATATAAGATTAAACAAGAAAAAAAATTCTGGAAAATAAGACCAATAATAAAGAAGAAATTGGAAGTGCAAAAGGAAAATGGGTTTAAATCAATCACCTTCATTAAAGGAGTGCTGACTTGCAGAGAAAATTGAATAATTAAGTTGGGATGATCATTTTTTTTTCTATTATTTTTTTTGTTCTTACTGTTATTTTCTTGAGGTTAAAAGACGATCCCTGCATAATCTGCCAGCATGAGTCGATGAACTTTTTGTTTGCACCTGGAGGAATAAAAAATTATAGACCCCAAAAATGGAATATTTAAAAAAATTCTATAAAGGCATTTTTTAATCTTCTCTTTTTCTATTTTTACTTGTCCAAGACATCAGTCCTGACTTATAGAAAAGTTTTACCTGTACAAACAATGCAATTATGTTTGTAATTTATTAATGACCAGTGTAATTTAATTTGTCAGGTACATTTTTCAATTGTGTATCCTCTATATATTTTGTCTTAGTTATGAAATCGCACATTAAATATTAGGAATAATTTTCTATTTACTCTTAACAACTTGTATAGTTTCTTATTTATCTTATTCACCTTTCAGCTCTTGCAACTATCTCTTATTTATCCTTATGTTGTAAATTTCATATTAATTCTAGTTAAATTATTAAAAAAAATCTTATTTATCACTAATTAAGATTATCAAACTAAAAAAATTTCTTTTATAAAATTACCGCTTCTTTTCATCCAGCTAGCATAGAATGTCAAAATTACATTTCTTTCATTATTTTATTTTTTCCCACCAACTTTAAATTGATAAAATCTACTCATCCTAAGTCTAATTAGTCGCTGTCTCAGCAATTTCAGACACTCCTGTTGTTCGTACAATAATCTTTTACGTCTATTTGACTAATTTGCAAAAACATACAATTATTGAATTTTACGATTTCTTCTATTTTGAGAATATGTAGGTCCAAGAAGAGTAAGAACTGTTGAATAATAAGCTTGGACTGAAGAAATCATGAAGACCTTTATCAAGAATACATATTGTAAAATCAAATGCTTGGTAAAGTATGTGTGATGTTGATTAAATTGAGATAAAACGTTATGAACGTTTTTAAAACGTTGGTAACGTTTTATAATAATCAGAAGCCTCAAAAGAATCAAGTTATAACGTTATACAACCGTTGTAACGTTTTACAAACGTTATAACGGTTGATAAACGTTGTAACGTTTAAAAGCTACAGAACAACTGGAGTGCAGCTGTTCAATACAAGCAATAAACGTTGTAACGTTTATAAATCGTTATAACGGTTTTGAAACGTGGTAACGGTTATAAAACGTTGTGTAACGTTTTCTAAGCTGTCAGAGAATTAAAACCCTAAATCGTATTTGAATAAAACGTTGGTAACGTTTTATGTCAAACAGCTCATTTTTGAGCTGCCACTATAAATAGACTGAAGGGATCACTTTCAAATCCATCTCAGCCGACCCTAATCATTTTAAAAGCGATTTTCTGAGAGCTTAGCCTACTCTATTGTTGTGAGAGCTTAAAACTTCAAAATCCCTCAAGCAACCTCAAACCTACTTCACTAATCTTGATCTAGATTAGGTTAGAGTGATCTATTGAGTGTTTTTCTTGATCTTGAGTAGCTTGTGTGACTTCCCTTGTTTGTAAGGGCTTGCCGGCTCAAACCTCGAGTTGCTCGTGTGACTTCCCTTGGTTGTAAGGGCTCGCCGGCACTCATCTCTCGTTGG